>JACJUY010003070.1:65013-78078 GCA_014220935.1 Platorchestia sp. MABIK | reverse complement strand
CGCTCGGCTGTTATTTCGCGCGCTTTTCTGCTGGCATACATATATATATATATATATATTACCTACTTAACATGTATCATAACACGTACTACGTGAAAAATCCTTGAACTAAACCTCTTTCTTATGAGTCTTACGATACCCATAATAGAATAATCTTTGCTTACAGCTCACACCCATCCGCTTTCTTGAGGTCATTCTTAACCAAATTATTTGTTTGCAGCCCGATCTCGACCTTCCTACTCGTGTGTGCCGGTGGGTCAGCCGGGGTTCTGCGCTACCAAACCGTCATGGCTTGGTTCTCCCCGACTGGCGAGGGGCAGTTGTGCTGCCGGTGTAAACCAAGGAAGTTGGATATCCAACTTCCTTGGTGCAAACCCACAGCTGAACTTTGAACAGTAAATTACATTGCACTGGTGCGAGACTTTTCCTTCACCCGCCGTCATTTTCGATACATCCTAAGGAAAAAAAAATTTAGATGAAGATCACATTTAGACATTACATGTGCAAATGCACCCTGTAACCTCGATAAAAAGCGTTTAACCTTTTCCCCAATAACTTTTTGGATCAAGCGTTTCATTAATATAAATTTTTCCTGATAGCATTTTTAATACTAAACTCATTGTCAGTTGAAGACGGCTCTGAATCGACGCATTAATTTGATCGTGGTTGTTTTTGATACATAATGATTTTGAAGAATACACATTGAGAAAGTCAAATTAGACAGACAAACTCGTCCTTCCCGGGTAATTGATTAAAAAGTTCGTCTAAACTAGGCAGTTGATCTATCAGTAATGAGTTGGTTATTTCTTTCGTCATGTGCTGCCCAAAGAATTATGAAGCAATTAAGTTCCTACGTTATAAATATTTTGTTAACAATTCACAACTGTTGTGCGCATTGAGAAATTTAATTGTACTCAATCGAAAGAGTTTAAAATTCCTTACTGCATTGCAGGCTTTCTGGAACCCGTCAACTACAGAGCTTAACTCGCATGAAAAAATAAATTGACAAAAAACAAAAAACTAAGTGCTCGAGAGTTATTTTGTATTCCCTTAAAGAAAATCTCATGTATCTTTATGCAATCCTAAGCAAAATTGACTTGCAAATATCAAATGAAGTAAATTTAATTAGAGTTCCTCGTTAAAACCGAAATATAAAATATTCATGTTCAATCATTCGGATGGTCTTGCTCTACTCTTGAAGCAATCGCTCCAGTACACTCGTTGTATTAATAGAGCGAGAGTTTTTTTGATCTAAGTGTTTGATTTAGCTAATAAAATTGCTTCTTGAATGAAACTGTTTTATTCCTTTCATGATACTTAAAGAATTCAATGTTCCCGAATAGGCATTTTCGTAGAAATGTTTCGTTTCTTTTTACATTCTTTGTAGTTTATCAGTGTGTAATGCGACTTTAGAGGGCTTGTGATAAACTGCTGAGACACTCGTGCTAGAAATTTTTTTCTTGATAATGAACAGAACAAATTCACGATTAATTTAATTTTGAAATTCATTTAGTCGAACTTGAAAAGTTTTCGTCTTCTGATACAATTTTTTAATCTACGGATTGCGATAAATTTTAAGTTACTGGTTGTGGGAATTAAATTACTGGCATTTAAGTAAATTTTAGTTCATAACTTCACAATTTTGGTGACTCTCCCAAACTAATTAAAGTGACGTATTTCTAAACAAAGAACATTTCATTTTGGTGACTCTCCCAAACTAATTCATGTGACATATTTCTAAACAAAGAACATTTCAAATGTGAAACAGCGTAATTCTACAAAATTGAAACAAGTGAAAACTGAAACTTCTAGAAAGTCAGCGTTGGATAGAACTCTCCCTTACGCTGAACCTGCACACATGCTGCAACCATTTAAGATTTAAGAGTGATACTTGTATGATATTTTTGTAAATCTTATCCAGAATCTTGCTCGTGAATCAGCATGATTTCTCTTCATATGCCCAGCCCCTAATGAATAGAGGAAAATTAGAAAAAAATTAAAAGTTCCATTCGATACGACCGCCTTCAGCTACGATGATAGCTCCTATACGTTTCAGCAAGCTGGATATTGCGTCGATAACATCTGTCGTGTCAAACGATTCGACGCCCTTTTTGGTGTCTTCTTACGGGCTGTGACACTGTTAAGGGGTTTTGCAGAAGCTTTAGCTTCAAATTGCGGCCAAAAATGGTAATCCAACGCGTTCAGGTCAAGCGAGTTGAAAGGCCAAAATTTATTCTCTAAGAATTACATGGCGACCTTTTGAGCAAGTAAGTCAACGGCTTAGCTCGCCGAACTGGCAGGAAGGAGATCGTGTAAGAACATGAAATACTTATTGGAACTCTTGGCCATCGTCTACAGAAGAATTTCTGTTTGCTAGATGATCTAGTAAGAATTGGGATTTATTTTTCGTCGTCGGCGAATAAGTGGATAAAACCTCACCCTCTCTATAAGCCACTGGGATGGTCATGACACTAGCTCGTTTCCTCGTGGTCATCGTGGGTTGAAAGTTCGCGCTCAAAGAGGCAATTCAGCTATCGTTACGTCTGTTACAAGACCTATCAGCAGTTAAAATCTGTTCATCAATAAAGGCTTGATGGTCGATCCGTTGGTCTTCAACCAATTCATTACTTTCTTTCACCTCTACACACAAACTCATTTCATCTTATTGGATTAGAGACGCTTGCTACCTTGTGCATGAGAGATTAACCCAAGGAATTATTTCACTCTGAGAATAATAGTCGTGTGCCTATGAGTCTCTTTCTAGCCAATGTCGATAATGACACGGTTGGATTGGCTGAGACGTTTCTTTTTAGACCGGCTGGAAAGCGGTGCTTGTAGATTTAATTTTTTCTTTGTGTGCGATCGCTCTGTAGTCTTGGCCATATTAATCAAAATGTTTACAAACATTGTAAACTATTTCCCCTAAGATGCGAAGGGACTTCGTAGAAAAGCGTGGGCTTCAGCTCGCGTGACAAAGTTATTTCATAGTTAAACGTTTCGACTGCTCCACTGCGTAATGTCCGTGCAACGAACTCTGAACGTGAGTTGCCGCCTTAAATAACTAGGAACATTTGATGTACTTCAGTGTTTCTAATTTTTAGTCACATAAGAAATACCAACGATTTTACATACGTAGAAATTCATATAAACGACAATGCAAACGCTAAATGGTATAGAGCCGACAAAGCCATGAAATTAGTTTAGTCATTCAATTATGAATCATTCATGAAGGTGCCACATGGAGTAAATGAAGAATTACGACCTACAACTCCAAGTTGATGTAACTGAAAAAGCTATTTCAAAAACTTTAACGATATTAACGGTGAACAATGAGAAGTGTTAATGAATTTGTTTCAAATCTATTATATTTATGAACAAATTCACTTTCAGGGTCCCATTCATCGATTTTTCATTAAGAATAACTTTGAAAGCTGCGTTGAATCTTCTTCAAAGAAATAAAATTCGTCTTGGTGAAGAATCCAGCTTCAAACCGGAAATGAGGGAACTTTGCACTGTAACATCAAAGCCGCAGCAGAAGGTCGCTGAAAAACTGGCTTCCGGTTCCGCCAAAAAAGAGCGAAACTATTTCGCCTTATATGAAAGACTAGCGCAGCTGAATAGCAGAAACTGCCAGTTTTTTTAATGTGAACTGCGAGTAGTAGAGTATCAATAAACTATGAACATCACATACAAGAGTAATGGGAAAAGACTGGGCAAGCAATGAGTTACATATGTTTATGGCGAAGAATGCTAAAAGTGAAACGCACGGGGAACTATTGTCTGCCGTATTATTTTAGAAATCCCTCACAATGGAGATTATTAAGATCAAAATTCAATACGTGTCTATTGTTGAAATCGTAAGATGTCCCCTCATCGTTGGATTTAAACACTTTGAAATCTACTCTTCACGCCATGTTGAAAACATTGTAAATAATGAATTGAGTTTTTGGCAGTATGGACAATTAGAGAGCAGTTCATACAGTTGCGAGCCAGTTCATGTGAAGTGACTGACCGTGACGCTGAACTGCTCCACACGCCTCCCAACCAGGGTTGCGGAGTCGGAGTCGGGAGTCGGAGTTGCAGGAGTCGCATGTTTTAGGGTGGAGTCGGAGTCGTTTTCCGAATAAGGTGCTCGTGTGATCAATGCCTGCCATATTTCCAGGATTGCTCATCCTAATCGGGACACCACTGGAGTGGAGTGCTCGAAGATTTCATTCTATTTGTGAGGAATATATGGTCAGCTTGAATATATATCGGTTTTTCATGTAACAGGGCTGACAAGGCTGTGGAAAATCTTGGGCTTACAAAGATAAAATGTATTTTCAACCCTCTGATAGCATAATAACAGAATTTGTTTGGGCTATTCAAAACATTATCGATGAGGAGCCCCGAAGATCGATAAGTAGCATTGCCAAAAGAACTCCAGGTATCAGAGTGAAATATTGGAATTGTGGCTCATCAGGACTTTCGTTACAAGTTATCTGTAATGAGGAAAGGCAAATTCATACGGTACAAAAATATGGGAAAACTGTTTCATAGGTTCGAAACGGTTACTTCACGAAGTCGAAAAAAATCCACGATCATTGCTTGCTTTGATTTCTCTATGACGAAATTTTTTTTACCAGGATCATAAAATTAACCAATGGAGTGACAGCCGGTTTTGTGTAGATAATTCTCAAGTACCCAGGGTTATACACATCATAATATCAGCTTCTGTGATGGTTTTAGGAGTTGCGAGTCGTGAAGATTACATCATGCCTCCATACATTTCCCCACAGGATGTTAGGGTTAAGGTCGTTGTATACATTGATGTTCTAAAAACGGTAGTTATGCACTGGATAGCTAAAGTATCGTTTTTTGATGTTTGAATGGAAGGTCATACGTCTTTCAGCAAGACTCGGCTCCTTGCAAAATCATGGTAACCAAGCACTGTTAATCAGGGAATTTTTACGAACATGTGACCAGATTTAAATTCTATAGAATATGACGAATGGATCGTTAAAAGGGAGACTAATCGACATCCTCATAGTTCTATCGCTTGACTGAAGGCTGTCATTGTTCAGGTAATATCTGAAATGATTAAGGTCTACTTAATTTCAGCTTGTCGAGGGTTTCGAACCAGAATAAAAGCACTCATTTAAGCCAGAGATGATTTCATAGAATATTTAATAAAGATGTATCATCAAAGATATTTGTATCAATTTGAATAATAAATATACATTTCTTGACGAAATATTGTTGTTTTTTCACATGCTAACAACGTCCTCAAATAACCCTCAAATCCATTATTTCCTGGTTAGGCTCTTCATTAGAGTGCGAAGGGTACCTGGTGAAATGAGATAATTCCTTTAGGCGGTTGTGGACTTAAAAAAGTTAGATGACGAACTTAATCGCAAGACGTTGTGGAACGTGTTGGGGTGCTTGGAGCGAAAAGAAAGTTGCTTGAGGTTTTATTGAGTTCCTATCTTTACAGCAGAGCGCGTGTTACAGTGAAAAATGAAGTGAGTGAGTGGTCGGAAGTGCAGGTGGGTTTGCATCGGGAAGAAATGTAAAGTCCCGGTGGATGAAAAATATGCATCTAGGATAGAGTTGTGCGTCAGTGAAGACAAGATTGTTTGATCGCAAAATTCAAAGCACTGGAATGACGATGAGAAGTAGATCACCGGCACGCAAATCCACGTTGCCGTCTTGAAACGAATCCACCACTCCCAAGGGTCTCCCGTTTCTCGAAGTACTATAGCAATAGTATAAAAGTTTGAATTTTGAGGGCTCGTGTTCCACGAGCTAAAAATCTTAATGGTGTAACTACCTCGGCGATCGCAAAGTCCCATGATCTTTTACGACGACCATCCTATAGGAAAGGTAGTGCTGCAGCTCTACTCTTCAAGCCGTTGACAGTCTGATTAGACATGCAATTATAGATAAAACACTCGAGATGGAGCAGGAGGAAATCAAAGCCGGATGATAATGATGAAAAGAGTGCTGTATTTGACTGAAATTTTTGCGCTTCCGGCTGTACAGAAGATCACTACAGACTGCAGCATTTTACCGGTCCTGGCTGTCCAAACTACTGCTATGTGAAATAAAGGCTAAAAAGAAGACTGTCTGCAATCTTAAAACGAAGCTAGACGAATGCACAGCGTCTTATTCTTCTCACTCACCGCTTGATCGTGTCCTCGTCCAGCGCTGCATTGATTCAATCGATAAGAATTTCGAGTGTGATACGATCGCTACCCATAGGAAGCTTAAAGATTTGGGTATAGAGAATAGGCTAGAACCAGTTGACCCTTAAAACGTTTTTTCAACTATGGTTCTTCACATGTCCCTGATGGACTGTGCCGTTTGCTAGCCTTTGGTCTATCTAGTATTTTGTTCGCCTGTTGATAGGGTGAACTTCCACTCTTATTCTCCAAGTTTGGAGAAGAATAATATTGCTGCAGTTAAAATCCGTCGTGTGTGTAACTTTCGTTAAATTTTCTGATCAGCTCCGGAATGCAGCTCATAAATAATTCTATAATTTAAATCTTTCAAATTTTTTTTAAATTTTTTCTGAGGACGATATATTACCTTCAAAGAATTTGGCTTCCAGCAATGATGTTGTGTCTAGGCCTGATAACAGTAAAGATGTCTTGGTTGATAGTTAGGTACGTTGAGAGCATGAACGATATTTTGTTTGGTGATCGAAAATGTAAAGAAATTAGTGAGACAATACATAAATTTTCATTGCGTAGCGAGGATAAAGTAGACAATTTTTAATTACGTTTAAAGAATGATGGTTCCTTTTGTAAAGATGATTACGGCAGATTCCGTGCGACAGACTCTGGACCCGGTACTTTGCATGGTCTTCCTAAAAGTTATTTAAACCAGATTTCTCTACTAAATTTCAGTTTGAGACAATTTTTCTGCCTATAACATACCGAGTTTTAACCAGGCTAAATGTCTTATTCCGATCTTGAAACCCATTACTACTAACTGTTTTACTATTGAAAACTCTATCATTTGAAGAATGTTTCAGATTTTAATTAATAACGCTGATGACCTGTTCATGGCTTCGTTTGACGTCGATAATTTAATAATGTTCCGTTGATTGAAATGGTTGAAATTTTCTTATCTAAATTAAACAATTTAAACAATTTTAAACAATCTTTAAACAATTTTTTTCCCACAGGTGTTACAGAGGTAGAATGTTTCTTAAGTCTAGTACAATGGTCAAAATTGCGTTTAGCTACCTGTGGGCCCGAACAAGTTCAGCGACTTCTAGGGCATCCTACCATCACGTTATTCTAAGGTGTACAACAAAGTATAACCTAATTCACTTAATTTAGTTTCGCATTTGAATGATCAATGAGACAATTAACTCGATATTTGATGCTTCATTTTAAAATATAGGTCATATGGACTTTATTTAAAAGTATTTTCGAAAAACGATTTAAGAACAGACTGAAGATCGGCTATATTAACCATGGCAAATTACATTATTAGGATCAGACATGTAGGAGGCAAGATTTGACTTGGTGATCTTACACGACTAGTATTCTGATAGGATGTGAGACTCAAGATTTCTTTTGAATACTTTGTAAGAATTACTTTCACGGATCTCCTCAGGTATTGAGTTCCAATTTTTAGTTGCAACGAAGAGGATACTGTGTTGCGACCGGGCCTTTGAATAATAAGGAAGCATGAATTTACTTCTATTTCGGGTTAAATGATCATGATGATCAGTTTGCGCAGTTAATAATTGTTTTAGGCTATTGTCGCCATCATTTGTTAATGTTTGGAAAATGAAATTACAAATGGAGATTTTGTAGAGATCCGAAAGTTTAAGTATTTGTAAATTTTTGAATGAATCATTTGTGTGAGCATTATATTCTAGGCTCTTTACCACTCTGATGGCTCTTTTTTGCCGAGTAAAAATTTTTTTTGTTTTATTTTTATCAGTTCCGTGCCATGCTTCTATTCCGTATTGCAAGTATGGTGAAATGAGCGTTCGGTAGAGCATGTGTAAGGCTGATTCAGGGAGGAAATTTTTGACTTTATTTAGGATTCCGATGGATTTTGATAATTTAGAACTAATATGAGCGATGTGCTCTTCGAAGGTCTGATGTTTATCTATTATGATGCCCAGAAATTTACATGAGTTGGTTTCTTCGATTTCACCTTCGCCATTTTTATTGCGTGGGAGAGATTTATTTTTATTGTATGAGAATGTAATATATTTTGTATTATCGATATTAAGGCTTATTTTATTTGCTTCAAGCCACGATGAAACCTTGTGGAGTTCATTATTTATACTCTCCGCAATCATAGCGGGATTTTGGTCCGCAAGGACCGCAGAAAGCGTACTGTGATCGGCAAAAAGTATGAACTTGAAAAATGATGTAGATTTAATAATATCATTGATAAAAATCAGAAATAGATGAGGCCCAAGAACAGATCCTTGTGGAACTCCATGGCTAATTGTCAGTGGGTCCGATTTTGCGTAGTCAATGACAACGTATTGCTTCCGGTTTGTTAGGTATGATCTGAACCAATCATGGGCAACTCCTCGAATGCCATAACAGTGTAGTTTCGAGAGTAATATGTTATGATCCATACAATCGAATGCCTTTCGAAAGTCAAGAAATACAGAGAAGACAGGCTTTCCTTCATCTATTTTTGAATAAAGGAATTGTAAATGATTTAATATTGCCTGTGTTGTTGATTTTTTACAACGAAAGCCGTATTGTTTATCAAAGAGAAATAATTTTTGTTCAAAATAAGAGTACACTTTTTTACACAATTTTTTCGAATACCTTGCTAATAATTGGTAGCACGGAGATAGGTCGATAATTATTTACACAGGATTTTTCACCATTTTTAAAGATAACCCCTATCTTTAAAAATGGTGAAAAATCCTGTGTAAATAACAATACTCTAGCAACTTTGAGGGAGTTCGGGAAAGTGCCTAGGAGGGGAGACTGGTTAATAATATTGGATATCAGCGGGGCGACAATATCTGCAATAATTTTAAGTACTTTAGTCGGAAATGTTTGTAACCTACTCGATTTATTTTTCAAGTTGTTTATGCACGCAATTACGTCGGAAGAGTTGGTAGGCGTAAAGAAAAAGGAGTTGTGTTCTCGAAGATGATCCATGTATTCCACGTGATCAGTAGGTTCACTTGGAATACCATCAGCTATAGTTTTCCCTACGTGAACGCAGAAATTGTTGAAGAGATTTGCAATTTCTTTCTTTTCATGGTATTTTACACTATCATGAACAACATATTCAATAAACTTTTTATCGGCGTTATTCGGTTTACAGCAAGAGTTCAGGAGGCGCCAAGTCTTTTTAATGTCAGCTTTAAATTAAGTAAATTTGAGCGTAAAGTAGCTCATTTTTGATGTTCTTATCTGGTTTGTCACATAGTTTCTGAATGGGTTATATGTTTCTCTAGATATTCGCCCTTCGTAAAGGAGGGCTAGGTACGCTTGACGTTTCTTTATATTTTTCACGATGTCTCGAGTAATCCAAGGCTTTTGTCTATTTTTCGGGGTAACTGTACGAGCTACAATTGGGCAACATTGATTGTATGCTGTCATTATAGTTTCAGTCAACTTTACTACTGCTTCATCAATGCTCGTTGCATTATTGTGTTGAGAGAGGTGCAATGTTGGCATTGATTCTTCTAGAACGGTGCGCATTTCTTCTAAATTTGATTCATTTACTTTACGATATGAGTAAGTTTCAGCCCGTGGTTCAGTGCAAGCAACATAGACATTTTTCTTAAGAAGAAAAACTGGAAAATGATCCGATAAGTCAGAAGTAATTATTCCAGCGAGAAAATCAGTTGGATCTGTCATAAAGATATTGTCAAGCAGCGTTGCACATTCTGAGGATATTCGTGTAGGCTTTGTGATGATCGGAAGGAAGGATTTAGACTGAAAGTCATTTAGGAGATTAGAGATTGGCTCATAGCTTTCATGTTTCAGTAAATCAAAATTGAAGTCACCGTATATTATTATGTCATCGTATAAGGACCTGTTGAACTGAGAAATAATACGATTTAGCTCTTTCAGGAAGGATATAGGACAGGCTGTAGGAGGCCTATCCACCGTTCCAAGCACAATTCGTTTACCATCTCTAGACAGTTCTACGAAGAGTGATTCTATATGATCCCGATTCGTTGTTGCACTTGCTATGATTCTCGGGTCTATATGGTTAGATATATACGTACTGATGCCTCCGCCTCGTTTGTTTTTTCGTAGCGAATGGTAACTGTGATAATTTTCAAATCGAATCATGTCTTTGGTTGAGTCATCTAGCCAGCTTTCGGTGAAGCTAATCACGTCTAGGTTATACGTAAGTTCAGTAATAGTACATTGTATCTCTTCCATTTTTGGATAGAGTGACCTACAGTTCCAACACAGGAGTGAGAAATCCTGGCGAGTTATTCGTATAGCTTCATTGAATTTTGATATATTAGTATACCTACACTCATGAGAGTCGTTTAGGTTTGGATATAGTCTGTTCAAATGATTGAGATCTGGATCGATTTCATCGAATCCATCAGCGTGATCAGTCATTTAAAATTAGTAAACAGTAAGCAGTAAGTAATATATGACATAAAAATGAAATGCAGAGTAAAAATTAAAAGTATATTCCTGTCTAAAAACTAACTTAGGAAGTATGAGAGAATAGAGTGAAAAAAATCTAGTGCGATTTCGTGAGTACACATATACTCACTCCATGTGCAAATAATATTGAAGTTCAATATCACAACACTGGCTGGTGCGTACAAATTGCTGAGGGCGTTGTTCACAAAGTTTACATACAACAGGTAATAAGTTTTTAAAAAATATGACGACAACGACTTAATCAGCTAATATGATTTACAAGTAATATTAACTTTAGTGGTAAAAAAAAATTTCATACAAATAATGTAGGAAAGCGAACAAGGTGGAAATCTAAATTTCATAATAACATTGGTAGGTGAAAATTGCTGATGTCGTTGTTACAAAGTTTACAATCAGCTGTCATAAATGTTTACATACATCTGTTATGCATTTGCCAAGATTGAGGTGAAACTGATATCTAATTGAGGTGAGACTGAAATGATATCGAATTGAGGTGATCACCCAATTAAGCCTAGTCACCCTTGACCTGTTTCGATGACTTGTTCAGGTGTAGCATCAGGTATTGGTCGAGTTGTTCTGGCATGTTGATCTGACGTGGTCTTGAATCCGGGTCTCCGGGGTTAGATACGAAGATGTTTCCGTCATGAGTTCTTGGGATTCCAATTTTCTCCGGAAATTTCCTTCTGGCGACTCGCAAAGTGTAGATGGTCTTAGCTCGTGAAGGTATGAGATATTCATTGATGAAGAACATTGGTTTCTTTTCTCGGCAGGCGGTGAGAATTTCCCGTTTCTTGTTATAATGTTTTAGTTCAAATGCAATGTTTCGTCGATCTTCGTGCCCAGTTACTGGTTTTTTCCCCATTCTGTTAGCTGACGTGATGTCAGTGTCGCAGAGGTCAATGTTGATATTGTCCTTCAGGAGCTGGCAGACTGAATCTTTGCAGCTTTCGTTTGTGTGTGATTGCGGTAGTTCCCTCCCAGAAATGACGAGAGTGCATTTTCTGTCTTCTAAATCCCGGCGCTGGTCATTTTTCTCCAAGCGGTTGAGACGGGAGGCTAAGCAACTTATTTTTTCATTCTGTTCTGTTAGAATTTCCTTGTGTTCTGCTTCTTTTCCCGCCATTGTTTCAAATAGTGTTTTAATGTTGCTTATTTCGCTTTGCATTTTTTCCATTTCACTATTAAATTTTGTCATTACTGATTCGAAGTATGTTATGAGGACGGAGACCACTTCCTTACCATCTTTTGTTAAGCTAGAAACATCGGGATATTCACCAAACTTCGACTGAAACTCACTGCTGTTGTTGTTGTTGCTGTTGCTGCTGCCTCGCTTCTTAGGCGACATCTTGAAGAATGGGAGCACTCGGTTCCTTGTTAGATGAGGGTTGAATGCTTTCACTTTCACACTCTTATTAGAGAGAATATTATACTTTTAGTTTGATAGTTTTCATGAATAAGAGGTTTAAATCACATTTGAATCCTCATGGCGAGAGTGGGTACCCATTTAGGTTAGGAGTTCATTCTTTCTAACTAATAGTGGCACTTTGTTTCGGAGCGAGGACAGAACACACCCTCACGTCACGGGGTCAATGAGGTAACTCAAAACTGACTGATACTCAAGACTGTTTAACATTCATGGGGTTTCTCTTAACATTATGCAGGAACTGTTAGAACGAGCCGTCTGCAATTCCTTTTTCATTTCCAACAACAAATACTACCAACAGATAGACGGATTGGGCATGGGTTTACGCCTCGGCCCAACTTTTGCCAATATTTTTATGTGCCATGATGGGTATAACTGGTTAAAAAACTGTCCTAATCATTTTAAACCGGTGTTTTACAAAAGGTGTGTAGGCGACACATTTGTCCTGTTCAAAAATAGATCTCTAGTGGATTTTTTTTCAATTTTTTGAATTCACGTCAAAAGAACATTAGGTTTACGAAGAAAGATGAAACAAACAACAGTTTACCGCTTCTGTATGTCAATGTCAGTACAGTAAATAATACTTTCCAATGCTGTGTTTATGGGAAAGACTTTCTTGGGTTTGGGTACTAGTTGTTTTAGCTTTTGTCCGAGCGCTTTTAAAGTCTGCGACATTCGAACCCTCTTCCATAGAGCGTTTAGAGTTTGTCCTATCTTTCAATGTTTGCATAAATGATTACATTTTTACAAAAGTTTTTTCTTAAGAATGGTTGTCCGTTATTTACTATCGAAAAAAAATCGGTAAATTTTTATCAAAAATGTATGATCACACTCCAACACTTCAATCGAGTAATCAAGTGAAGTTTTTTCTAAAGCTTCCTTACTTCGGACACCAGTCGGTTAATTTAAATCAGGAGGTTCAACTCCTAATCAATTTATTTTTCCCACAACTTGAAGTTCACTCTATTCTTGAGAACAATTTTACAATCGGTTCCCTTTTCCGCTTTAAGGATAAGCCTCCCCCTG
>JACJUY010003070.1:20450-39962 GCA_014220935.1 Platorchestia sp. MABIK | reverse complement strand
CAGACTGCATATCATTCAGCTTTGGCTTTAGTCTATAAATGAAAAGAGATTCTAATATTCTGAGTTCTATTGGGTTACTTCCTCGGCCTAATACTTCAAAATCAGAGAGTCTAACAGGCAGGTCGCATTTTTCAGCATGTGTGCGTATTGCAGAGTGAGGAGGTGCTGATAAATAGCTTACCTGAATAGCTTGTAAGCTGATAAATAGCTTACAAATAGCTTACCATTGCGTATTGAATATTTTTCAAAAAGGACCAGTAAATATAAATAGCCTTCGGGCTACAGCGAACTGTTTCGGTTACAATGAAACTACACACTAAATTGCATTCAGGTAACTGCTAATATGCAATGAACATTCAAATGAGACGTATTTATGCTATGCAAAATTTTGACTTAAAATTGTAATATCTTCTGTAAAGATTTTTGGTAACCAAGAACATGCAACAACTCAGAGTGCAGGACATCGTTCCCATTCTTGTTTGAAGCTTTCTTGAGGAGGGTGTGAGCTCTTTCAAATTATGTGAGAATATTTGTTTTTGAAACGCAAACTGCGCGTCCTGTGCTAAGCTCGCCCATGCACTTAGAAAGAAAGATTTTCTCGTACATCAGCTGGCAGGCAGTGGCAGAGCTCACCATTATTGTGGAGTATTCAAGAGAAGCTGCGACGCTGAACTGACGCTGCACTGCGCGTTGCAGCTTATATACCGCACCAAAAGAGATCGAACGACCGCAAAATATCACCAGAATTTCGCTCACACTCACACGTGCTCTTTCGCTCACACATGCATTCGAGAGCGTCCGCCGACATGCCTAACTCAAAAATAGTTAACGGGAGACGCGCAGTGTTCGCGATTACGCAACTGCGAACACGTCTACACCTCCCCGTTCTTACAGAGCTGCTCCCGTTATCAATTCATCAATTTTAGCATTGACGCCAATATATACTCGCGAACATATTTTGATGAGTGGAAACGAACTTAATATACGACAATAAACAACGCAAATCGTTGAAAATTCTGCGGACCTACAGCATATGAGCTTTGAGTAATTGTTGATAGAAAAATGAATGAAAGAGAAGGTAAGCTATAGACTAATTATTTGAATACTAAACAAATAACTGGACGATTTACACATGCACGATGAAGGTAAAGTTGAAGTTAAAAGTTCTAGTTTCACGGTTGCTCACTTATCGTCACCAAAACAATTGCAAGTAATTACGCAGGCTTGAGCAGAAATAGAAATGTCATGAATGAATGTATGAAATTTTAAAATGCTTTGTACCTATTAATCATCCCAAGGATATATTCAATGAAATGACAGGTAATGTAAAGACTTTCTGTACTAACTGATGTATGTATAACAGACTGGGTGATAAAATGCCATAGCACTTGTGTGGAATATGAATCAGTAATATGTCATACCAATATTTTAGCTAAAACTTTCGCTCAGCATAGGGAGTATACATAAAAAGCTACTCTGCTGTGACACAGACCAAGCCAATTGATCTGGTCAGACATGTGTTTAAACGTGTTGACAAAAAATTGAAAAAAAAATATTTCATTAGATTATACAAAATTCAAAAATCCCCATTGTGCATGGGTATGACAAAGAAATTGGACTAATAAATTAGAAATAGATTACATATCTTTACTATGGTAAAAAAGATATAAGATCTGCAATAATATCTAACTGGGTACTTGTGGGTTATCCGTTACCATTTTTAATTTATGGTTTCCATTTGATGTTAAGGTCAAGTTAAGTTAGGTTAGCCTAATTAAATTATTATCAATTTTTAATTTTATCTTGTTTCAGACCAAAATGAATCTTTTGGACCCTCCAAGGACTGAAGAGGAAGGTCCCAGAAATTCATTTTATTTATATATATATATCTATGTGAAAAGTAGATAAATTACATTAGAAATAAATATAAGTCAACAAAGATACCTTCTCCCATGAAAGATTCATTTATACTGTCCAGAACATCCATTGAAACTCATAAAACAAATACATTTCTCCCTTTTTCCCCTAAAAACACTTTTTCCCCTAAACAAATTCAATTTCTATTTAATGCAAACAAAACAAACAAACATCGGCATCTAAGGATGCTTCATTTCCAATTCAGGCCTGATACATATCACCTTGTACAATGATTTTTCAAATGCCTTATAACTAACACCAGGACGCCATGACGGTCTCCCCCGATCAAGACCGGTACCCATTTCAGACACCTTGGTAGAGTGGGGGGTATTGTGCTTTGAATGTTTCCCCTATACCCAACGTAGAAAATCGCCACTCGGAGCCGGGATTCGAACCCTCGATGCCTTCACAGAAGGGCAGGTCCTTAAATCACACGGCTATGACGAGCACAATACGAATGTATTTACGAATATGTCCCACTTGAGCTGAAAGCATAATCTTGAGTTTGCCTCAGAAACTTTGACGCATTTCTTGAGGAATTTTTGAAGTATTGTCTTAATGAATTATCTCCCGTGATTGCTTGAGTGAGCACTTCAGGAATTCAGTTATAACGTGAGAGGAATCACGGGATTCGTACTCCAGAGAGAGCTAAGTAGAAAAATTAACTAATTTGAGATCGAGTGATGAGAGGTGTCACGTTTGCTAGTTTCGAATCCTTACACAGAACATGATCCTGACACTTCCGTTGTATCCTATTTCACGAGTAAGAGAATGCGCTGTAGTGTGGGAAAAAATGACCAGTTTTAGAAAAACTTTCATCTTTTTTGAACAAGAGTCAAAATTTCTTCAATGGCGTTCAGTTCTCAATACTTTGGCAAAAATTTAAAATGAAATTTCGTCTTTCCCTACACTCTTGGCAATGACAACCAATTCTGGTGAATGAGTTTTCGACGTTTCGAATGAGTTTTCGAAAGCTGTTTTTCTGGAGTCTTTGATATCCGCAAAAGAACTTTCTAGGTGTTCCATATTCATTTATCATTGTGGAAGGTGAAACTGTCAAAAGTTCCTTGCTTGAAAACACGATGTCTGTAAACGCTTCGTCCTTAAACTTGTTTGAAGAAACTATTGCCCTTGGCCAGTAGCTTTTTCCTCTGGAGATCTGTGAGTTGCAGATGCTTCTCCATCTTGATTAAGTAGGAATTAATTCAAGTTTTTTCAACATTGATTTTATGTGTTTCTCTTTACAAATATTCTTCTGCCTAAGTTCCGAATTCGCCTTTTTGAGATTTGTCTGACGTGCTTTGACGACTTTTATTTTTTAGGGAGGAGGGGGGGGTGGGTTTGGGAGCTGTAAGAAGTTTAGGACACACACCATAGCCAGTAATTCAAAGTTTGTCCAACTGAGATAAAGTGTGATAAGCCTACAGTTCAGGCGCCATCAACAGTTAGACAACCTCTGTGTTAATCTTCCCTTCACGATGTACGAAGCTAAACAATGTTGTACGTTCATCATTCATTCGATCAAATATGGAAGAAAATTTTAATTTAAGGAGTTTAAGCCATTTAAAAAAAAATTATTTCAAGCCCTAAGGCGGCACTCAGGGCTTTTCTTGCTTATTGATAAAGTCAATGCACATTGAGACATTCAGTGACTCATACAGTAACAAATACAGTACCTTTACACGTCTTTTTACAACAACGCAGACACAATGCTTAACATGGACACTGACATTGCTAGATTACATCATGAAAACTTGTATTGTTTGGAATCAGAGATCGGCTTTTAATGCAATAGAAGATGGTTAGAGAGTGAAATACAATATCGACTCCTGATTAGCCGTTTTACATTCTATACTCACACATGTACTTTGAAATCCATATACTGTAGACGCGTGTGTATATTTATTTGAGGAAATATTTGCAGAAGCATTCCCACGTAGTGTGGATATCTGTGTGTGACTGCGTATGTGCTTGTAAAGAAAAATTAAGGAAGTAAACTCATGACAGTCACAATGAACAATTTTCCTTTTGGAATAAATAAAATGAAACAAGAAGACGGCGAATAATTTGAGAGGTTACCGACAACTTTTTAGCAGGTAAACTGAAGAATAGTGAATTGCTAGTGTTTAGTATGCTATATTTTCATAAAAACTTATTTCTCTATGTGTGAGCCAGTCACAAACGATGAGGCAGTCGCTCCTAAAGAGTTATAACAGGACAAGCTGGTATTCTAATACACTCCGCAAGCTGCGGGTGAGAGAAAGAATTTGTGTAGCAAAGAAGGCACCGGTGTTGACTACGGCCGGTCTAGCAATACTGACAGAAAGTAATTACATAGATTTCTCAAAAAACAATCGTTAACGCACAACATTGGTGACCAATTTCAGACAAAAGTCTTTGATGAGTGGGAATAAAGCGCCATGCTTGAGGCTGCCGGCTCTTTAGGAAAGCTATCGAAAGCCTTCAGTCTTCCAAGGAGTTAGGACTTATTAGAACGTAGTATTTGATTTTAGCTAATCGAACAATGTGAGAATAGTAGGGAGAGCGCTTCAGCGACAATTCTCTGCTAAGCATAGGCGAAGTATAGCAATATCGGTGCGGCATTAGTGCAACGTGACAGTGGTTCTGCATTGACACAGACACCATGCCAAATTTTACAGTATTTTTCTTGCTATTTTCTTGCTATTGCTCAACTGTAGTAATTTTATTTGTAAACTGCACAGAGCTCCTCCACACTGCAGTGGGAGGCTACAAGCCAATGTTTGCCAATAGTGGCTCCAGGCGGCATGTAATGCAGATGTGTACTAGTAGTTTTCTTTGCGCTGAATTACTGTAGGTTGCTCATGACTCACCACAACCAGAACTAGCGGAGCAATGTACATGTTTCACCTAGTTACGCTGAGCTATCCAAAGCCATTGAAGATGCTGCAGCGACTAGGGACTGGAAGTAGGTCTTTTGAAGAGAGGATCGCAAGAAGGGTAGGAAGAGCCTAGTGTCAGGACATTCCATTGACTAGTAGAAGTTCTACATCGGAGAGATCTCACAGGATATGTGCAATGATGATTGGCTAAAAGAAGAAAGTTAAAAAGACGTATGGAATATGTTTTTTACTAAATTCTGTTAATTATAAAAGGTAGAGTTAAATTCCAGGATTTCGTGGAGATCATACAGCTTAAAAGCCTTCTCTATAGTGTCGCGTTACAGATGAAAAGGCTCTCAAACTAGTGCTCGACCAAATCCAGAAAAAATCCCGGAAAAAATTTTGCCTCGATAGAATTAAAAAATAAGATATACTAGTAAACGCAATCTCATCAATCATTCACGTATACGGGTCTATTCAGAGCAATTGATACATGAAAATAAAAAATTAAAAGACGCTTAATATTAAGAAAAGACTTTATTGGAGGTACAAGCATAAGAAATAACAGGATAAGGGTAAATACCTTCACAGAAGAAATAGGTAAGTACTAGATAAAGTTATCCCAAGCATTGAAAACAGGATTATAAGTCAAGTTAATGTCTACACTAGATGTTAGGTAGAATGAATTTACAAAATTTACAAAAAAAGAGGAAAAAGATTAACCAGTGATTAGTAAAAAATGAGAAAAAAATTAGGAAAAGAATGAGTAAACCGAGAGTAAAAACTATAATAAGATCTTTTGATTTCATGGCTGACATCGTTAAAATCTCACGCTGTCGGATGTTTGAGAACACTCACTTAGCAATAATAATGCAGAACGTCTCTGAAGTACCAGGAAGAGGTATACTTCAATTTTTATAAAGATAGTGTAAAGGAATCACCATAAGAGTGTTGCCGTCAACAAACAAAAGTTAAAAAAATACATCACATTGAATAACAACGTGAAAGAATGTAAAAATCCTGCAAAGATGGAAGAATAAAAAGTGAGAAAAATGGGGATTAGTTCAAGTTTTTCTTGGCAATGTTTTTGAAGTGTTTCCCTTTACATACATTCTTCTGACGAACTTCCGAGTAGGCCTTTTTGAGATCTGTCTGATGTGCTTTGACAACTTTGATATTCTTGGGGGATACGAAGTTCGGGACATTCAAAACCAGTAATTCAAAGTTTGTCAAACTGAGGTAAAGGTAATTTATCAAGGTAGACAAATTTACGAACAACCCCGAGGGAAAAATTAATTACTAAAGTTTGTGAAAAGAATATATTACATCCGGAATGTTTACTGAATTATTTTCAACTGTGTCTCTGTTTAGTCTGATGTAAGTAATAGCTTTGAAATTGAAATCAAGGATACGTGAGCCGCGCAGTGCTTGAATTTAATCAACAACGTAATTATGTACGCTCAAAGTGTGTCCAATTTTGTTCATTAGATTCGATTGGGTGTGGGGTTTCTATACTAGCAAGCCGAGCATGAGGAAATAAATTCATAGAAACATTATCGCAGTGAGTGCATTACCTCCGCTGGGCTAATGCATTTGGGAAAGGGTTTGCTGCAGCATTATCATCAGTGACTGTAGAGGATGTGATGGCATGTAAGAGCGTGGGGACTATGCTGCACCAAGAGATGGGCTCTTGATGTGTGAGTGTACCATGATTAAAGGTCATTCTCGTAAAGACGCATCATTTCCAATTTTTCTTTTTTAGCAGATGTTTCGGTCATTCGTTTTCACAAAGTCGTCCCACTCCCTTTCAAATTACGAATAAAAGATCGGTCATAAATTGGAAACATGAAATTGCACATAAACTATTAGTTTATGTGCAATTACAATCGGAACTACTGACAATCAGCCATGGAGTACCGCAAGGGTCGGTCCTTGGGCCTCTTCTCTTTTTGATCTTTATCAACGATATTGTTAAATCTACTGCGTTCTTCAAATTCATACTTTTTGCCGACGACAGCACGCTCTTTGCGGCTCTTCCAAATGAAAATTCAACTTTAATTGCAGAGAGTATAAATAATGAGCACTCAAGTGTTTTTATGTGGCTTAAAGCCAATAAAATATGCCTCAATATCGATAAGACAAAATACATTATATTCTCATACAAGAGAAACATGTCTCTTCCACCCATCAAAATTGGTGATGGTGAAATTGAAGAAACCAACTCCTGTAAATTTCTGGACATTAAATTAGATAAACATCTGGCATTCAAAGAGCATATTGCACATATCAGTACTTATTTATCAAAATGCGTTGAAATCCCTCATAAAGTAAATAAAATACTGCCTGATGAAGCCCTAAAAATACTTCATCGAGTGATCATTTCACCATATCTGCAATACGGGATAGAAGCTTGACACGGAACTGATAAAAATAAAACTAATCTGCTCTTTGGATTGCAAAAAAGAGCCATTCGAGCGGTAGTGAAATTAGAATTTAATGCTCACACAAATGATTCATTCAAAAGCCTAAAAATATTCAAGCTTTTTGATCTCTACAACCTCTCCATATGTAATTTCATGTACAAAACACTAACTGATAATTGCTACAGAGAACTCAAACAATTATTCACTGCTTAAACTGGTCATCATGATCATTTAACACGAAACAGAAGTAACTTCGTACATTCTTATTATTGAAAATCTCGGTCACAACGCAGTATCCTCTTCATTGGAACTAAGAATTGGAATGCAATCCCTGCTCAGATCCGTGAAAAAAGCTCTTCCAAAGCTTTCAAAACAAATCTTGAATCCCTCTTTTCATCGAAATATTAATCATTTAAGACAGTTCAAGTAATTTTTTTTGTACGCTTTATTTTGATAAAGTAATCTACCATTATAATAATATAGATCTTATGCTCCTAATCATTTTATTGAATATGGAGTTCCCATCTAGCTCATATTAACTATTTCTTTCTTTGTTAAAAAATTAATCATCGAAACATGACCTGTCTTGTATGCCCCTAGGTTAAGTAAATTAGGTTGAACATAACCGTACACTTTAAAAATAGCTTGATGATAGGATGTCCTAGAAGTCGCTGAACTTATTCAGGCCCACAAGTAGCTATATTCAAATATGTCTATTGTACTAGACTTAAGATACAATCTATTGTTGTATCACGTGTGGTAAATAAATTGTTTAAATTGTTTGTTTCGTTCGCAAGCAAGAACATATATCCAAACCAACCAACCCAGATGCTCTCAGATCTTTGATATTTATTAAAAAAATTCGTTTATAAACCACAAAAATTCAAATTTTGACTTATAGAGCTATAACATATACAGTAGCTCTGATTGGTACTCAACCCATACCTGGTTAAAATTTTTCAAATACGTTCTTCATAATGATAAATAGCTCGAAAAGCTTGTAAAGAAATTAAAGAAAATCACTAACAATTCCCCTCTTAAGTACTTTTAGCCTAACTCATTTTTTGGTTCGTTATGATACTGTGCCCTACTCTCAATCGTCTAGCCTTTCAACTTTCAACAGTGGCAGTAAGTCACTAAAATCCGTTTTAAAGCTACACCTTCGATCCGAAATCTCAGGGAAACACAAAAGGGCGTTGACTATTTTTCAAACCATTTGCAATGTCTTCATATTTCTGTACTCATACAAACGCGTCTGAAGTCTCTGGAGTAGAGATGTGCTCCAGTTCAATTGCACAGATCTCGAGGTTAGCTGCAGTGCTACTTATATTGGATATACAATGATAACACTCGAAACAAGATGTATGTAAAACATTATTAGAACTTTTTAACATTTTATAGATTTTTTACAAAGAATAATATTCATCCACTTTTATTTTCTAATTGATCATGTTGCCGTAGCCACAAATATCAGTTTACAAAGTCTTGCAATAAACTTGAAGCACAATGAAAGATTGAGTTTGCTTCAGTTGTTCTGATAATAAACCTGCTCTATCGTTCAGATAGCTATGGCTTATTCTCGTTGAGTTCTGTCGCTTTTGAAAGTGTTAGTGATGCTCAAGATTTCATAAGGAAAATGTGTCTCTCAAACTCATTTTCAATATATCTGTCCTTAAAATGTATTAATTAAAGACTGAAGCAAAATTATCGATGACGATCGAGCTATGTAGCCTAAAACTTGAAGCCAACGTATCCAAAAAATAAAAGAGTTAGTGGCTTTCTATTCGCGAATCGTGCTGAAAAATTTAAAAGTGATGATCTCAAAAAAGTACTGAATAATCGAGAAATTAGTGAAAATCCATTGCAAATTTATTACAGATTTTTTTACTCATAATTTATCAACACTTGTGAAAAATCGTCTAACATTCGTATGGAACAACTCTCTAACAGTATTAAACTAGGTGCTTGTTCAGAGATTTTTTTGTACGCGCGTCTGGACATATATCAAACTTACAGAACGCGTTATTGCGCGTTAACAGAGTCGTTATTGCTGAGGTAGAGTTCGAGTGCCGAGATTGAATCAGAAACTTAAACGATGTCGTTGTGAAGCGAGAACTACATACATGTGCGCCGCTTGCCATAGCACTTAATGAAACCAGAAGCCGATTTTGTTCCAACGTTTTTTTATGCATGTGAGTCTTTTGAATGGATTAACTTGTACTTCACCAGAACTTTCACGCTCTTTGAAAGAAGAGCTCAATAAAATTATATTTTATTGATTCATAAACTTGAAAACGAATATGACAATTACTTATTATTGAGAGCAACAAGTTCACCCCATTTCAAAATTTGGTTTTATAAAATTTATGTCTTTGAAATGTTGTAATCATGCTAATACGATGGAATGCATAATAACAAATATTGTCAGCAATTTACGTTTAATATTTCCCGCCTTTCATTCAAACTTCAAAACTGAACTTTCTTCAAGTCTTGGGTAAAATGAACGACCCCACCTCCTGTTCTACGCGAAAAAGTGTCTTGCATTTTTGTTATTATATTATAAATAGTAAGTTTGCTTAAAATCTAAAAAGTTATTTATCACACTGTAACGTAATAAGCAAAAACACTTTAACGTCAAATCTTAATCGGTGCCACCTAATAATTGAAAAGAAGTAGACGCGTACGAAATTAAAGTGTATTGTACAGTAGATATCATACTTAGATACGAAACTGACTTACTTGTTGAACTTGACTCGAATAGTAGTAATTGTACTGCGTGTTGTGGCCAGCTGTTGCGAGACTGCACAGCCTCCACGTTTAACTTTACTTTTTATTTAATTGATACAAAGTTTGCAAAAAGTGGAAAGTTTCATAATGTAGAATATAAAGTGTATGTTATAGGTTGATAAAGTTTGGAGGTCTTTTAGAGCTTATAAGTGGAAAACCTCATTTTTTATCTTCAAAGGAGTTATTGACTACTTTCAAAATTACATTTTTTAGTGATATCTCCATTATATTTTGCCACTTCGACTTGAATTCAAAATAGTTACGAATAAAAACCGAATGCGCATAATTCATAAATCACGAAAATTTTAAATTAGTGAAAATAAATCAATTTTGAGAAAAAGAAAGTCACCTATCAGACAACGCCGTAATCACGAGTCATGATTTTAAGTCTGGTAACATAAAGCACGAGTCTGCTACAGGAAAAATGACAGTCGTTCCCAAGCGAATACTGACCAGGTGTGAACGAAGCTTGATCCGTTGGTCAGTGGATGATTGATTTCTAAAGATATTGACTGAAGTAATTTGTAAAAACTGCCAAAGTGTAAAATGGTCGGCAATATACAAAGGTTGATGTTCAATTCGAGGTACTCCATTTCCTTGAACGTCATCCCCGAGGTAAGTAGGCTAGGACTAACTGAAGAAAAATGAAAGCACAAAACTGTATTTTTCACAGACCAATGTAAGGTCACCATGGTCAATCAGATAAATCGAGCCTGTGAAACAAGAATTGAGAAAAGAAGAGTATGCTTCATCCTCACATGCTCAGCTACAAACAAGTAATGGTGTCGTGTTATCGATTGATGGATATCGTCAACACTTAACTGGTTGGGCCATGACAAAATACCGGAACGAGAGACGCTGTCAGCAAATCCCAACATTTACGTTCTGAAAATATTGTGCAATTAGGTACAAAATTTAGCCTTTGTGCTTACATTCCAGCGGAAAACTATTCATGCGTGATAATGCTTCTTCAACTGCTAGATTTAAAACTCGAAATCAAACAAGGAACATGGAATGAGTTGGCCCGCATGAACTCAAGATTAATGAAGTGTCAAACTCTTTATCAAATGAAAAGTTAATGCCCTTGAAACGAACTTAACTTTTAAGAGAACTGTTGAGGGGTATTTTCCCAACGACAAGCATAGAATTTCCTACCTGCTAATGCAGATTCATAAAAATCCATGAACGGAAGTGCAAGGAGTATTTTCGGGACTGTTAGCCGAGGTACTCCTATAAAATTGAGGTAGTACGTTATGCAGGGTTCTGATGTATAAACATGGGAAAATTTATCAACAGTTGTCGCAACGCATTTTTCAGTTAGGGAAATGCCTCCTGTAACTCCAGGCTTGATCCTAGACTTGGTAGTTTCGCAATGACGTCAAACTACTGGTAATAACAATAGCACCAATTATATAAGAATCGAACGCAAGTAAAGTATTGGCACCGTGTAATTTTCCTAAGAATTTTTGTTATATTGTGTGTGAGTGATCAAGAATTGCAAATGTGGTATATTAAGATATGTAGAGTTGTAATATGCAGGGTGTACATAAATCAATTACGGCATTGGCATCAGTAATCCCATGCTTTAGGCAAGTAATGTCCCTTATCTATGTTCGATGGGCGAAATCTTTACCAAAGCCCCCAGAGAAAGAAGTCCAGGGGAGAGATATCTGGTGAATGTGGTGGCCAAGGAATTGGCCCATCCCTTTCAATCCACAGGTCGAGCGATGTTTGATTGAGGAACCCACGAACACGTAGTCCCCAAAGTCGTTGTACGCGATCTGACTGAAAAATGATGGTTAGTTGCAGGTCAATCAGTTGTGGCGCCACATATTCAGTTGAAAGGTCAGGGTAATCATTTGCAGTGATTGATGTTTCGTTGAAGAAAAAGGGACAAATCATTGATGAGGCTGTGCTACCGTAAACATGGGAGAAAATCGAGTACCGTCTTGATGTGCTTCGTACAACTAATAGTACCCATGTACAAGTGTATTAAAATGAGGTAAAAAACCTTTAATAAACGCAGCATACAATAGAACATATTTGAATGAAATATCGTATCAATTGCATTTGTTGTGAATTTTTTAAATGGTAAAGAGACTTTATGGACACCCTCTTTACTTTCTGAGCTTAAATATCGAGTACTTAATTATTTACATGCGTATTAAAGCAGGAAATTCCTGTCGGAATGAAACAGAACTTTGAAGATCGATTATATTGCTCAGATAGATTATACATGCAGCAGCTGTGTTGAATTTTAGAGTTTTTCTATTGGTTTATTGAACTGCGCTAAGCTTATGTTGTAACTGTCTATTTTTAACGGCGTCTGGTTGTAAAGGATCAAATGGAAAAAAGGTGTGAAAATGGCTCAATTTATGTTACTCATAAGCTCCAGTGATGAAATTATAGCTTTAGCCTACTTCGATTGCAATAAAATGCGCGAGTATAATAAATCTTTAGTTAAAATGCTCGGCTCAAACAAGCTTGATTACGCGTATTGTTAATTGCTTGTATCAGAAATGAATGAGCAATACTGATTTTGTTTGCACTGATTTGACAAGAAGTTTCATTGCATTTGTCCTAGGATTTTTCAAAGTCTAGTCAACCCTATTCTATGTGAAGGCAACAATAGATCAGAGCTAAATTAATTTTTCCCCTTCGAAACACATTGTGGAGCAAAATCTCCGAAATCTCCGACCTCTGTAACGTCACGATTTCTATAAGCAGGCCTGGAGATGCAGGAAGCATTGGCTACTGATTGTACTTTTGTTACTTCAGGGGGTTTAAATTTACACTTTGTAGTTTTAATTAAAGTTTAAACTAGTGTAAACAGGTACATAACAGTCAAGGTGGGGCGCATACTGTACATGAAAGGTGGCCATTTACATTCATGTATGCAGAAACTTCTGCAATATATTCAGTTTGTGCCAACATCCGTGTTACCACACAGTGGCAAAATTTCAGTTATGACTGTGGAACTGAAGAAAAAATGTTCCCAGAATGCAAGTGTGCATGTCAAAAAGGCACGCACGGGAGAGTGCCTTATAAAAGTGGTTGCTTAAGTTACCCGAGCATGTCACACGCTGCTCTGAAATATCAATGAGCAGCCCGATGAATAACACGGTGCAACGTCACAGACAAGCGTTGTGCCTGTGTCGACTTGGAGCAACTCGAGCAACCAGTTTGAGGTTGAGCTGCCGATACTTTTTGTTTGACGTTCTAATTCTCACTATCTGTTTGGGAATACGTTCTTGAGACATAATGTTTAAAAGAATATATCACAGAAATTTATGTCTTGTTGTCCAGGACTTGATCACTAAAAACACTTTGACTACCAGACACGAACAACTGGTAACCACTGTTTTCTGTTCAGTGCTATAGTTTTGCCTTTAATTGTCCAACTGAAAATGTCGTTGTACACTTTATGTTAAAGTAAGTGTATGCATGCGACTTCAGAGTTGACTCACGCAATTTAAATAATTAATGGCAGCTTATAAATGATATTGAAATTACAGTAGACATTGAAATAACAATTTTATTTAACGTCGTTAATATACTTCTGATTGAGGGAACTCAAGCGAATTGCATCGTTACGCTAGACGTGCTGCTCTGGATGTCTGCTCGAAGGAGGAAGCAGAAGCCGAAGCAGCGAGGCGCATCACTTTCTCCCGCGCGTCTTCAGTTTTGTCTCTGCACGTGACTGTCGCTCACTCAAAAAACTGCCTGGCGCAGATGAAACGAAATGCGCTGCCTGGAGCGCTGGAGCGCGAAATGGCAGAAAAGCTGCAGCTTCCAGGCAGACATGAGATCTGGACGCGCATGGCGCGGGTGCCGTCACACTGTTTGACACTCCCGAGATCAGCAAACAACACAATATTGTTTGATGTACGGTAAAATTCGGCGTCAATAAATTAAACGTTGCCTGAAGCGTGTTTCATCACTTACGTGTTCAGACCCTAGCGCCGGAACAACTAAGGAACTGTCTGAACTCTAAAGGATTTTCTTAATCTCTTGCAACGCTCTCTCCTCACTCAGACACTCGGATTGAAATTGATCAATTCAACTTTTTTGAAGCGACCAGCAAGGTTGAGAATGTCAAACTCTACCCCTTGAAATTGAAGAGTGTTGGACTCAGCCCTAAAATTAAAATTTAGACTTTACTTCTCAAAAGTGGTCACCAGACTTTTTCCTCATTTTGCTGGTTTTTACGAGGAATGTGATTATAATGAATGTGATTATAAAATTAACTATTCAATACATAAAAATTAAGTATTTGTATTCTTGTCAAACTCATTTTTAAATGCATGTCGCTGAACTTTTAATGTATGATACCTCCTAATCAATAATGAGTGCGAATGCTTACTTTTCCCTGTACCTTCTTTAATCGAAGTGTTTGTACAATTTGACAAAAACAAGAAAAAGACAGACTGGCTCAATGTCCAAACATCCACTTGAAGAGCAAAAAGAAAAATTAACTCTGAAGCCGAAGAGGGAGACAGTGAAAAATAGATAGTAAAAGATTTTAAAATTTCAGTGCACTAATACATAAAACAAGACAAACCATTATATATTTGAATTCCGGTTATATTGTTTTATGTATTAAATTTACATGCCCTGAAGGAGGAAAAATATTTCGCTTTTGTGCTTGAAAATCTGGCGACCATATTGAATGTAAACACTGAACAGATAACGCAGTCTATGCAGGTAAATTTTTTTCACACCTGAAAGGAATTTTATGAAATGAGTTCGACAAGAATCCCACACTCAGGTTTGCTGCGGCGACAACTAGTGAACTGAAAATCACTAATCAAAATTGTGGCAACGATGGAGCACGTGCAGCTCTGATGTGAAATCGGTATTGAAATTGGAAATTCAATATCTCTTCAAGTCATTCAATAAATTTTCTCCCTACGTAAATGACATCGAATTTAATTATAATTATGTGGAAGTCTGATCCTGTCACATTAGGATAAATATTTATATTTGAATGGAATTGACGCAGATATGAGACTTTCATTCTAATAGTTTAATGCTACGAACCATATTAATGAGAAACAGTGGTTGCAGGGTTCCAATTATATTTCTACTTAGTCACAAAATAACTGCAAGTGCTTGATACTTAATATAAAGCATATGAAATTTGAATTTGAAAAAATGGTCGATTACAAAAAAATTGTTTCGCACTCAGTTTACTAAGCTCGAACATGTTAAGTTTTCAGTAAAGTTCACAGGTAAACGAAAGTGTGCTCGAATTTTAGCATGAAGTTAGTGTAACGAACAAAGGTTAAATGAAAACATTATTTTTTTTGCAGCCTGCGGCCATTGTTGAGCTGCTTTTAAAAGATCAACTGAGATCCTGAAATAAAATATTTTGTTTTATAAAATGTTTTATGTTAAGAACACACATTCGTAAAGTAGGAGAAAACAGTGGCTTTATTTAGAAATTCGACAACATCAGTTAAATTTTTTAAACGTATTCTTAAAGTAACAATCAATGAAAGACTACCGAGACAGAGTTTATCACCACAATTTTTTTCTCGTAACTTTCAAGAGCTCGCGGAAAACTTTCGAGCTCGCCCTCGAAATATTTCAAGAATTAAAATCGAAGATACGTTCACTCCGATAATTCAATAGCTCTTTTAGTGTTGAAGAACTGAAATCGACTGTTGAATTGCAAAACTATTATACTATATGTATTTTAATCCTCAGTTGTGGGATAAAGCTATTTAACACTTCTTGTCGCATTAAGCTTGAGAATGACGCTAGAAATCAACTGTACAGTACAAGCTTGTGCACGTTAGAACATGACATGATTCTTTAATAATATGCCAGGATTTCATTAGTTGCAGTATCTGCACTGTACTTTATCAATTCCAATTACCAATTTGAAATGCATATAACTTTTATGTAATTCCTTCCATGAGCTGCAGACCACATCTAGTTTACAAACAAGCACATCCTTTCTCTATTGTTTGAATTTATGCGCTCAAATTTTTACCCTACGCTATTACTAGAGTCAGTGTTTTATTTACCTGCATTATTTTCTAATTTGATGTTTACGACAAGGTTGGAAAACAGTTGAAGTTTCGGTTGACGAACTCGTCAATAATGGATTCAAGCCCTACACTATCATCAAAAGTTTCCAAGAGAAGATCTACGATCAGAAGTTATGAGAAGTTAGTTAAAAAACATGCTTCTCAATTAATGGACTTGTTCGAAGAAATTTTTATAATTACTCTAAATGGAAAGTACTCAATGAACGAGCACGAGGTGCATAGGGACACCATGCTGAATTCCAAGTCATATTCTCGGTGCCCAAGGAAAACTGTCGGTAAATAAAACGTTTGAAGCAACCGATCAACGAAGAAAATCTTAAAGGTGAAAATTTTAGGGATTTGTTTATTCCTTGAAATTTTTTCGCCCGCTAAGTGAATCACATTTCAGTTTAAAACTGGTTCCGAAAAATGTCAAAAAATATATACGTAGAGATGCTTGGCATTTTTGTGTACCGCTCAAAAACATATATACCTAGTAGAAATGTTTCATCAAAATATAACTTCTACATGACAAATGATAAAATGTGAACGTCCCAATCAATTGCGAAGAAGTTGTAATGTGATGTCACCTACGAGAATCTTTTTTACTAGGGTAAGTTTTCTAGGGTACTTTCACATGGATAATAGTGATGGCCTCCCAACTCCCCTTTTGGCCATCCCATGCCTTCAACGATTTAGTCAACTTAATTATTTATTTAGATTTATTTTGCAATTACAGTATAACAAGAGGTTTAAATTTAATAACATTAACATGAAGGATGGCTAACAAACAAACCGAAGTCCACACAAATAGGGTATCGGTACGAGCTCTGGAAGCTCTCTGAAACGCAAAAAATCTTACCTAAAATAACTCATTCATTCAACAATTTTTTCATGGCATAACATCAGCTATACTCTAAACCACCTGACCACAGTTGGCCAGTGAACACTCACGACAGAACATGTTGCAATAGGTATATTTAAAATCATTTTTATTATAATATAACAAACTTTACGTGCATCTTCACTTAAAACTCCTCCTTTCCATGAACCACTCAAACAACAAATGAAAACTCGCCGGCGTTCGCTATCGATTTGTAACATCTACGTGACACAACTGAAACCTAATCGCTAAATCTACAAAACACAGAGCATAAGTGATTAAATTGAAGACGAGCTGCTGCGAGTCAGCCGCCTCCTTGGAGTCATCAAGTGCGGCGAACAGAAACTGCACCGAACCGACTCGTAGCTGGGGGAGCGTCAATTCTCCCACAAGATAACTCCAATTCCAGCAGCATAACTCTGACGTCTCTTTACAAAGTAAATAATCTTCATGTAACATGCTTATGAAGGAACTTGAACACAAAGAATACTGATGTCCGTGAGCGACAAACGAGTGAAGGCTATGAAATCAACTTCTTAATGTATTTTAAATTTATGAATAAGATTAAACTTAAGTGAGAGAACAATTTTTAAAATTTACTTGCCCCGAGGGATACATTGATTAATTTGTTTCTTCAAACTATTGCGAAGGACACATTAAAATATCGGCGAATTGAGGGCCCGAATAAGTTCAGCGACTTTTTGGGCATCCTCTCATCAACGCTATTACAAACTGTACAGCTATGTTTAACCTAACGCACTTAACATAGTCGCACGCTAGACTGATCATTGAATGAGTTCACACAACATTCGTTAACAGAGTTAAAATGGGCCAACTTGAGAATGGTATATTCTAGAAAAGACTAAGGTTCTGTTTAATTAAACTCAGCAAATTGCCCTTTTAGTTTCAGTCACAGAGCAGAAATTATCTAACTTGATTACTTAATTTCATTGGTACAGGAAAACCTCGAAATTCGTCACGTTAGCAGACCAAAAGAATTTAAGAAAGCTGACGAAAGCTGTGGAAGTAAGTAGAGAAAACTTCCCATTCACGGGGACTACTATATATTTTACGCGTCTCGTTGGTATGATTTACATGACTAATGTAGTTTCTAGCATTGGATATACGAAAAGGTCATAATTGATAATGCTTTATTCGTAGAAACACACAGATAAACTAGAAATTTTTACAGCGACAGATGTGTTGCATAACACATTGCACAAATAAATAAAAAATGTGCATAATATTGTTAAAACTTATTAATCTGCATAAAACCACGTATTTATTTATATACATATATTAAATATGTATACATAAAATTTAATGAAAACAATATGAAGGAAAATGTTTGATTCCTATTTCAGATCAATGAGTTCTTGCATGTAAGAGCTCACAACACCATCTATTGCAGCGCACAAAAATGCTCTCATGCGTTCTTTTTCTTCCACTGATGAAATAGATTGTTCAAGTCCCTTAGCTTTGTCAATGCACTTCATCAATTTTTCCTTTCGTTGAAGAGTATTTGCATCCTGCTCTTCTCCGACTTTGTTTCAGTGCTCCGCCAACGCTGAACTGTAGTGAATGCCCATAAGTTCACCATTAGAGAGTTCGTGTTATGGGCTCTTCAAAATATATGGATTGTCATCTAGCGTCACATCAGTCATTCCAACCTCTTCAGTCAGTGCCACAATTTCTTCGGTGTGGCTCTGTGCATCAATTTTTTCGTTATCTTCCACGAGTGCTGGCCACAGTTTGTGCCATACATTTTTAAACGTTGCTGTGGTAACGTTTTCCCATGTCTGATTTATTAGATTTACTGCATCTTTTTAGGCTGAAGCTTTTTAAAAGCGTAATCTTGTCCTTTTCCCTCGGTATTAACTAACATGAGCTTCTATCAAATCTGTAAGGCAGAAGGTTTTAAATGCAACAATGACTCCTTCATCCATAGGTTGCAGTATAGGAGCGGTATCCGGCGGAAGAAAAATAATTTTAATGTTTGTGAACAAGCGCTGAAAGTGAATACGGTTATGATGTGCTGCAGCATGTTTATGTCTTTTTAACGAATGGAACGAAGTAGCAAGTGAACCAATACTAGAAATCTGTTCGCGACATCCACGCTGTTTGGTTTGAACGCCACATTACTGTGAGGTCTTCTTTTTAATATTGTTCATTGTTCTTGGATCCTCAACAGTGTATATTAATAGAGGCTTCAGTTTTGCTTCTCCATTGTCATTAGCCCCGAGCAATAATGTCAGTCCATTCTTTTGTGCTTTGTTACTAAAGCCATCTTGATCTTCAGCTGTTGTGTAGGCGCGAAGTCTGTTTCGTATACATTGAATGCCTGTTACGGAGAATTGTCACGAGACGTGCTCGGGCTTAACTTGAACGCCTTCGCATGAGGATGTTAAAAAGTGAAAGGTACACAGGAAGAGGAACGGAAGGACAGAGGAAAATAGAAAGAGGAAGTTTTCTACGATCATCCATTAATGTAACCGGGTCAACAAGGGATAATGACACTACAAGCAGATAATTTCAATGAATTTTATTTAAATTAACGAATGAGTAATTGACAGCGAAATTCAATGCGACACTGGACACAGTTTCAC
>JACJUY010003069.1:70362-92819 GCA_014220935.1 Platorchestia sp. MABIK | reverse complement strand
CCTGCACCACCCTGCACCCTGCACCACCCTGCACCCTGCACCACCCTGCACCCTGCACCACCCTGCACCCTGCACCACCCTGCACCCTGCACCACCCTGCACCCTGTACCACCCTGCATCCTGTACCACCCTGCATCCTGTACCACCCTGCATCCTGTACCACCCTGCATCCTGTACCACCCTACACCTTGGGGCGAGCAGTTTAGTCTTCGGCTAGCTAACTTGCTCGTCCCAAGTGTAAATACAAGCCAACACCCTACGCCTACATCTTGTTTTAATTGTTTGTTTTGCATTTCACTGCTATTCTCTACGGTCTACACTCTCCAGACTTCAAATGCAACTTTGTGATGAGACGACTAAATTTTCATTGCTTCCAGCGACTGACGGGTTCAACTCTTGTTTAGGCCCACGTTAAGTCCTACGTACATGTTGAGAATTAAAATCACACCTTTATAATGTTGCACATAATATTCGTACCTTTAACCACGTAAAAAACGTATCCATTTTGCCTCGGCAGCAGAGACTGACGCGTTCAGCTCTCCTTTGCGCCTACGCTGGATACTAGGAACATGTTAACAATTTTAATTATATCTTAAACACGTAAAAATGCATCTCCATTCCTGAAAGCATTTTTTGTAATTTGCAGATGTCGCAAGACTGGGCATTCCAGATGGTGTGGAGCGGCTACAAAGCCGTCGATACTTTCTTCATGATCGGCGGACTGCTCACCGCAATCGTGCTCATGAAGAAGGACTTCTGTCTTGAACGGCCCAATAAGCCAAATAGGACGCAAAATGCGAAGTTAGAACCTAACGCGAGGCTGAAAGCATTCCCTTCATCCATGAATGAGTTGGACAAGGGCGCGGTTGAAGGTGAACAATCTTGTACACTGGAGGAACTCAGCACAAGGAATCCAAGCGATTGGCAAGTGATCAAGCAGCAGGGCGTGGTCAAGACCCTCTGCGTGTTCTTCACAAGATACACTTTTTACGTGCTGCACAGAATATTCAGGTCAGTTCTATACGCTTTCAGTTTACCTTGGTTGGTCGTTTTCTTGTCTGAATGATTCTTTTTCAAAAATTAGCGAGTTTCGTCTCCAGTTTGATTTGACACTGATCTCTTACGGTGATGTGCTGTGGCAGTATTATGCTCAGTTATGATAGAGGATGGTTGACTCTAAGTGATTATGCTTTTTAATAAACATCTTAGTCTCATTTCAGTCTTAAAGTTGAGGGACACAAAATCACTTTTTCGAGTAATGTAAGTAATTAGTAATCATTTAGTCAATTAAACTTATTTTTTGGAAATCAGTCAACCCATTGGAGTACAACAGAGTACAATAAGATGAACTATGTCTGGCAAGTAATAATATATACAAAAAAATCGTAACAAACGCAACAAGTTTTTCCAGCTCCCGCAATTAGCATTCGATACACTTGGGTATTTTTCCTCGAAGCGTACGGCACTGAGTCGGGTGGGATAATTTGATAGGAGCATTCGACTGAAGTTAGGATTGACAACGCACTGACTCTCGTTATTTCAGGATATGAATGCACTACAAGATGAAGGATAAGGATAGAGAATGGAAATTTTATATTGCACATGTTTTATAAATACACTTCAAGATAAAGGAAAGAGGAAAAAGGATAGAGGATAGAGGATGTTTTATTCCAATCAAGCCTGATACCAGCCAGATTTTGAGTGCGTTACAATGTAAACTCGCTTTAGTTAAACTGCGTGGCGGGCGATGGGTTTCCGTAAGCAGCTGGAGACTACGGTACGCTTTGAGACATGAACACCGACACGTTTGGTGTCACGTACTTATTTAAAAAAAATGGCTAAACATTTAGTGGTACCGACTTTGATACTTTTTCGTCCAAGAAGTAGTCTGGTATTGAATATTTAAACTTATATTCATTACAATCTTTACAATTGAATATTTGAACTTTTATTCATTACATTACAACCTTGCCTTTCTCATTCATGAAACTGTACTTCCTTGCCTGTCTCACTCGTGAAATTGTACTTGCTGTGCCTTTCTCACTCGTGAAACTGTATTTTCTGTGCCTTTCTCACTCAAAAAACTTTACTTTCCATGCCTTTGTCATTCATGAAACTGTTCTTTCCTTGCCTTTCTCATAAAGGAACCTGTACTTTCCTTTACTTTCTGATTCATTAAACTGACAAGTTTGATGACGTGACCATCAGGATCACCCCCGCCATTCTGGTGGTTGTGATGATCTGCGCGGGGCCGTCGGCGCTGTTCGTGCGCGGCGTCTTCAAGAAGCTCTTCGAGAAGAACTACCTGGTGGAGTGCAGGAAGGACTGGTGGGTGGACCTCTCCATGGCCTCCAACATACTCAGCGCCCCTCAAGGGTTCCCCTACGGCAACAATGAAACTGACGCTAACATTAGGGGGGTGAGCATCGCACGCGAGTTTTAAGACGTACTTACACTTCATTCTGCTCGTCAGTCATGCGTTTGTCTAAGAGGCGTCTATGCAATAGTTTTTTATGCGATCTTCTATAATATTAAATTTTACTTGGCGTATTCTTCTGAGGAATCTCAAATACAAAAACTAATTATGAATTAGAAGAAAATGTTCCACTGTTGCTCATTATCATATATATTCTCAAACCTAATTTTTAAATAGTCATAATTTGCGATAATCCTTTTTCAGCATATTCAAGCGCAGAAACCTTGACTGAGTTTAGCATAATTGAATATAAAACCATAATTTATGATGAAGTCCAGCATTCTAATTAATTATCGGTTGAACAAATAATCATAATTTGCGATAGAGTTCAGCATCCTAATTAATTATTGATTGAATATATAATCATAATTCATGAGAAAGTTCAGCATTCTAATCATTGATTGAATTTAAAGTATAGATTCTAATCATTGATGGAATATATGATCATAATTTACGAAAAAGTTCAGCCTTCTAATTATTGAATTACCTCGTCAGTGCATCGGCTCGACGTGGTACCTCGGCGTGGACTTCCAAGTGTACCTGGCAGCGCCGTTCCTGATACTGCCCGCCAAAATGCTCGGCAGATACAGTGAGTGGGTCGGGCGCGCCCTCATGTTTTCTTAACGCTAGAAGGATCAGCCCCGTCAATTAACAGCTGTTTGAATTTTAGTTTTATTTATCTTTTTTAATAGGGTTCAATCTCATAGTTTAATGATATTATAAAATATAAAATGGTACTTAATATTTTAAATTTATTTTTTAATATTAGTTTCAATATTGATATTTTTTCTTCGCGCAAACCAAAGTGAGGGTCGGCGCTTCGTTTTGCCGAAACCCTAGTTCTGCCTGCGCTTTTTAATTGTTATTTTAGATCACAAATTGACGAACGATTTTAAATTTAAAATGTTTTTCGCAATACATTTATTAAAAATATTCGAAGCAGCTATTTCGGTATTTTCGAATTTTCAATAAAAAAGAGAGAACCAGGAAAATAGTATAAAACATTTTCCATTAAAATATATTCTCGAGGCTGTAAAAGATTCGTAAAAAATGGACGTTTCGAGCCTTCGCTCATCACCAGCAATATGAATTCGAACAAAAAGTCATCTGTTGAATGCAAAAAAAAAAAAAACTCAAATGTATGACATTACTTATTGACTAGGGATAAAGGAAATGAGCCAAGATCCTTAGCTCATTTCCTTTCTCCCTGGTCAATAAGTAATGTCAAACATTTTTTTGAGTTATTTTCTTTTTGCATTTAACAGATGACTTTTTGTTCTAATTCATATTGCTGGTGATGAGCGAAGGCTCGAAACGTCCATTTTTTACGAATCTTTTACAGCCTCGAGAATATATTTCAATTAAAAATGTTTTATAACATTTTCCTGGTTCTCTCTTTTTTATTAATAATATTCGTAATATATAAGAAATACTTAATTTTATGTGAATCAGCTACACGCATTTTTCCGACACTGCACCTGGAGAGACGACTGTGATAAACGTCTCTATTCAGCCGCTACTGCTCGGTTTTTTCTTTACACAAAGAATATTCTTTAATTATTTGATGGTTATATCACACCCCCTCAGGGGGATACAACTCTTGTATCTATAAGAATTAGCACTCCCAGGGGGAAAATGTGTGAGGGCCCGAGCTGAGTGTTAGGTAGGCTTTCTTTTTGTTAAAATAAAATGTTTTGTGCTATGTTAAGGACCACCTTTTTCGGTTCACTGCTGTCCTGTTTTCTACACCTACTACTTTCTTCTTCAACTTTTATCTTGTTTCATGAACTTCTTTCCCAACTTACTGATTCTATGCCCCTTCTGCATAGATTCCGCATTCCCTAATATCCATACTAAATGGTGCCTTCCTCCTTCCTCTTTTTGATACGCTCTTTTTTGTAGCGGTTAGGGAGGCTTAAACTAACCTATAATCTTATAATCTGTATCACAAGGGTATTTTTGCAAACCATTGTGTATAAATATGGTGAAAGAAATCTCCAATGTATTACAATTCAAGTCCACTGGTACAAATTTATCTCAGTTGGAAAAACCCATTTAATCCTTCTTTTAAACCGAGCACACATTTTGGCTTAATTAACCACCACCATAAGAACGAGCTCAGATGCGTACAATGGACATTTGTTTTTATCTCAGAGTGGCTGTACTCCGCCGGTGTAGCGCTGGCATTCTGTCTCGTCGCCGGCATCGTGACGGTGGCTCTAGACCTTCTACCGGCCTCCCTCATGACGTTCGAGTACGTCAGGACTGCTTGACTATGTACTGCTCGACTATACGCGTTCGAGCGTATGACTGTACACCAGGGGGGTTCCAACCTTTTTTCCGCCCGGCACCTCTAAAGAAATTTCATTTGAACTTCGCTCCCCCTGAAATAAAAATACGGACATACAGCCAATATCCCAAGGGGTTCAAACACCCCAGATTGAGAACCCCTGCTGTATGGAGTGTACGACTATGTATGATTGTTCGGAAAGTGAACGGTTTTCTGCGTGACTCGTGCATGGGGATATCAGACTTCAAAACTTTTGCAGTCTTTGGTTGTCGTATATTTCACTGTAGATGTTGCAATGCATGTTATTACGCAGTGGTTAACGTTCGTGTTTTTTCTAGACTCAAGGATTTCATTTGTGATCTCTTCAACAGTTTGGATTGCAACTTCGTATCTGAGCTATCTCTATATTTGTCGCATTTGACCCTCCTAATTTGTGTCTTACCTTTCTTTGTTTCTTCCTCTAAAGACCTCGTGATACAAATCGGGAACTCTTATTGAAACTACGTCATGAAGGATTTTATATGGTTTGTTTTCGTATAAATAGTGTGTTGAAAACATATTGTCGCTTAGTCGCTGGGTTTTTCTTAGGAAATTTCCTTTTTGGGTGAAAAGTGGTAGCGGTAATCAAGTTCCAAAAAGGATTACGAGACTTGAAGTTAAACTACCACTACTGCAGGAAGTAAAAGTCTCAGGGCCTCAAAAGTTTCAATACATTAACTACATGCGTAGTAGACGGTTGTCTAGCAATGACGCATCGTCTTGTCAGTTACTCCCTGATATTCACTCAAATTTGTTCACGGTCAAAATATTCAGCCTCAGCTATCAGATGTTTCGAAATTTTGAAATGATTCCGTTTAAGGTTATTACATAATTAAATTGGAGAGTAAATTTTCATTTTCTCCCTCCAGTAAACAGGCAGTGGTCGACTACACGCAGTACTTCTACCTGATGCCCTACACTCGCGTGGCGCCCTATTTCGTAGGAGCGTTCTTCGGCCTCTTGCTGGTGGACGTCGACGTCGCTGTCAAGGTGGGTCTTGTGGTGTCCGAGCGCCAGCAATGTCACGTCAACCACATCAACGTCCCCTTAGCCACATCAATTTTTAAATTATTTTCCATTTCATCTTTGGCTTGCAAAAAGGTCAGGAACTATGAAAGACCTGAATTAAAAGCCTTGAGCGTAATCCTTGGGCGTATTTGTTGCAAGTAGTTTTCATTTAGCTAGAGAGTTGACAGTTCTCACTTCTCTTTTTTCGGTTAATGGGATGAGAGGTGAATGCGCTGCAAAATGTCTTGCGTTTGCGGAGTAAATGCATGTTTACAAACCTACTTTTTGTTTAAAAGTGAACTTTTATATTTAATGCTTCAAACCTAACTATGCAATAGTAAAAGACATAGGTCGATGTGCCTTTCATAGAGAGCAGTTATTGTTCGGCAAATACTAGAGCCGATATGCGCTTTCCGCTAATGCGCGGAACGTTTACTCAATTGATTACTGAGAATTTACTTGGCCTGAAAACTTTGATTAAAAGCAGGGGGTAAAGATATGGTTCAGAAGTCCACTGTATACGAAAACCTAATTTGCAGGAAGTAGAAAAAACTATTTATAGAAAGACTCTCAACAACTTGACTGAACATGGAACTGGTCACTAATTTTAAATAAGTAATTCTTCTTTTTCTAGATAAATCAAAAGTAACCTAACAGTGCACTCGTAAAATAAGAACAGTTTCATTCTATTTTCACAACATTGCAGACTTGCGTAACAGGATGTAGTTTTTCTCTCAGAATAAACATTCTTAGCGTCATAAACGACCCAGATTTAAGTAACTTAACTCTTCACAAAACATTATCACAGGGTCACTACCTTCGATGAGCTCCAATTGAGGAAGTTTTACCTTTTTGAGTCATAATATTAAAGCAAGATACGCACTGTAGTTTTCTCAGACATAGTGAGGTATGTGAGTATACTAGTATACACATAAGGGTATGTTTGGGTGCTGCTCAGAACTAGATGTAACATCTTTGTAAAGAACAGATCCCCTTGTCAAGGTGCACTTATTTCTAAGTTGTCAGCCGTCTTTTTGTTTATAAAATATCCAAGAGATAAATTTTGACTGTTTATCTTAATAACATAATTTGCCCCCGACACGGCTATAGTGCGCCTTGTATGGTTTGTCTATCAATTAAGGGCCTTTATAGTAAGACATTTTTAAAATCCTATATGTTATACATCTCGTGTTTCAACTTTTTTTTAGAAATAAACGGGTCTTCTTTTTTTCTTTCTTTCTTTATTTATTTTTATTCCTTTCTTTCTTTATTTATTTTTATTCCTTTCTTTCTTTCTTTCTTTTTCTTTTTCTTTCTATCTTTTTTTTTCTTTCTTTTTCTTTCTTTCTTTCTATCTTTCTTTTGCTGTCTTTCTTTTTCTGTCTTTCTTTTCTTTTTTCATTCTTTTTCCATCTTTCTTTTCTTTTTTCGTTCTTTTTCTGTCTTTCTTTTCTTTTTTCTTCATTTTTTTTTCTTTTTTCTTCATTTTTTTTTCTTTTTTCTTTCTTTTTCTCAATTGATAGTCCATGACGTAAAAATTTGAATTACAGAGCGGCAACTTGGAGGGGCCACGCTGGCTGAGGATACTGAGGAAGAAGGTGCGTAGCTCCACTGCCATGGCAGGAAAGGAACTGGCTGCGATCAATTTTATTTTTACCTGCTCAGTCAGGCGTGTACGGTTTAACACAAAACTATATAATTATTGGAAATACAGTTTCAAATTTAATATTTTCGCCTTGTCGATGTATTTAAATAGCATATTGTAAGCAATTTTAAATAATATGTTATAAATAAATATTATTAATAATTCATTTGAATATTGGTTTTGAGCCATGAGGTGTTGGTGTTGGGCTAGACAGCTTTCACAACAACTTGCCTGGCTGTCGTGTTGACACGGATATCATAGTTTTAAAGCACATTATAATGAGAAAGTAATAAGCCTACTTATTTGTACACGTGAATTTGCATTTGAATTTTGTTTTTGAACCAGGAGGTGCTGGTGTTGGGCTGGACAGCGTTCACAGCAACTTGCCTGGCCGTCGTGTTCGGTCTGGTCAACATCAACTACTACAGCCTCGCCAACCCCCGGCCCGAGCTCAGTCCTGTAGCTACCTTCATGTACGCCAGCTTCGACAGCGCGGCCTGGGCTTGCTGCATCGGCTGGATCGTGCTCACCTGCTCCTTCGGGCTTGCAGGTCCGTCCTCGAGCCTAGCAAATGTTAATTTTAAAAAGATTCTTTATTTAAATCCATCAAACGTGATACATATCATTTTGTACATTGGTTTTTCAAATGCTTTATAAGTAATACCAGGAAGCAATGACGGTTACCCCAGGTCAAGCCGGTACCCATTTCCAACAACTGGGTAGAGTGGGGCATTGTGGTTCAGTTCTCTGTTTTCCCAACGAGGAGAAATCACCGGGCGGATTTGAACTGCCGACACCTTCGCGTGAAGTGTGCGTTCTAAACCACTCGGCCACGGTGAATTTTGTCTTTACGGCTGATTTTCTCAGCATGTTTCTGGGCCCGGAGTAAAAATCTTATTTCAATTGTTTCAGAGTAACTAACTTGAAGATGAAACACTTTGCAAGTTGTTTGTCTTTGTCTTGGGACAGTTGCACCGAAAGCATTCCTTCATTACTTATTGAAATCTATTTCCTAAGTCTTTGAGGCGCTCGTTGCCTAAAATAAATCTATAGTAACTTCATCACCTATATTAGAGAAGCTTCGCTTGTGCGTACATGGTTAAATCTATATAGATTCTCTCTTCGTGATGAAGCAACGAGTAGGAATGCCCTGCCGTCTATTTCTTTGGATTCATTCTTCCGGCAAAACAAAAACCGTAGTCTACGTACAGCACAGAAAGCTTGTAACAGCTCGAGTAAACTAATGAATTATATCTCAACACTCTCGCGTGTTTTTGAACGTCCATTTTTTGTAGGAGTCGACGTTTTGACATTTCTGATTACGATCCTAGTTTTCCAGTCTATGGGCATTTAACTCGTTCGGAACGTATTGGTGCATATGTGTACCACATGGTAAATTGCTCATTTACGTACCAGTAACAATGACGACCATTTCACTGATTTCACTGTTTTTTTTTAATTAGACTGTGGCGAACAAGTTTAATGTTATCGTTCAACTATATTTTCCCCGCTTGATAGATAGGATATGAATTTAACCAAGCAGTAAAACGGTTTTTCAATTCTGCTTCATCCAACATAACCAAAGCGACCGGAGCAACCGCGGAAACGTAGCGAACATGTTAAACTGAACTTTTTTTCACTTTCACAGGGCCAGTGGACGAGTTCTTGTCTCACCCGATATGGCAAGTGCCGAGCCGCGTCACCTACTCCGTGTATCTCATCTCCCTGCCCCTGCAAGGCTTCATCTTCTACTCCGGCTACCGCCTCATCCACCTCTCCCACTTGACATTAGTGAGTACTAACTGGATGCCATATTCCTTTGTCAATGGTCTTTCAAAACTAATTTCCAACTATGCTAACCTAAAGTGCAGTTACTGCCCTTCGCTTGTTAGTACTAACTGGATGCGTTCTTCATTAGTCACTGGTCTTTCAAAACTAATTTATAACTATGCTAATCTAGGTTTAAAGTCATTGCAGTTCGGTTGTGACATTAGAACTTAGAACTTGCGCTTCTTAAGTCCTTGGGGACGTTCCTTTGAATTTCGAGCAAAGTATCGGGATTGTCCTAAACTTGAGTGCAGTCAGTATGAAGAGCCATGTTATAGGGCGGTGTGAAAATTAGAATGCAATGCCCATGTGAAAGATTCATCAAACAGTTTTAAATTCCATCAGCTTTTGGAGTCTGTACGAGCTCAGCATGTATAATACAATGTTTGAAATATTGACTAATGTTGGCGAAAAAAATCTTGAACAGTTATTATCGGCACAAATTTCTCCATCATGTTCATTTAACATGAAATGGAAGTCGATTCATATTTCCTTTTGATTTAGGAGCACGGTCACAACACAGTACCCTATTCGTTGGAACAAAGACTTGGAATTCGATCCCTACTGAAATCCGTGGAAAAATTTCTTGCAAAGTTTTCAAAGCGAATCTTGGTTCTCTATTTTTATCGAAGTAATGACACTATGTAATCGCTTCTCTCAGGTGATACAACTATCGTATATATGGGAGTTGGCGCTTACAGGGGGATATCGAAGTCCCTAGCGAAAGATTAGGAAGGCCTTCTCTTTTTATAAAAGAGATAGATTAGGTTTTTAATTTTGTTACGGACCATCTTTTTCGGTTTACTACAACAGAAACAGCAATTATTTCTCAAAATAAAGGCTTTTTTCGTTATATTCTTTCTCATCTTACTGTTTTTATGCGCCTTGTGCATAGATTCCGCGTTCCCTTAACACCATTCTAAATGGTGCCTTCCTTCTTCCTCTCTTAGGAACGCCTTTATTGCGGTTAGGGAGGCTTAAACTAACATCTAATCTATGTAATCACATCGGATCTTTACTTCTGTATGATTTAACTCTATTGGAAAACTCCTCATAGTTAAACAAAATAGATCCAAGTCTTTTCTAGAATAAATAGTTCTCATCCAATTCATTTTAGCTATTGTTGTAAACTTCAGCATAAATTATGCGCAAACCCATTCATTGATCAGTTAGGTGTGCGACTAGATGAAGTGAATCATTTTAAACGTAATTGTACACTATATATAAGCGTTGATGATAGGATGTCTTAAAGGTCGCCGAACTTATTCAGGTCCTCAAGTAGCAATACTCAAATGCGTCCATTGCAATAGAATTTAAAAAAAAACTATTTGATGAATGACTTTTGATTAAAAAATTGTTTGAATTGCTTAAAGTATGTATCTTAGTCGCTTGGCGGTTCGGCTGTTTGAAGATGCGCATGGCATTTCTGTTCCAAATGTTCTCGGTCTTTTCGTTTCACGAATATTAAACTCCTAATTTGCCCGCCAGCTAAAAAAGTGTTTGAATCAGTTAAAGTATCTTTATCGTTTGACTTCTAGGCTGTAAGGACACACATGGCATTTCTGTCGCAAATGTACTCGTGCTTTTGGTGTCACGAAAACTAAGCTCCCATTTCGGCCGTCAGCTGCTCGGGTACGGCGGTGTGGTGGCGCTGAGCTTCCTTGCAGGCTGCCTCATCAGCTTCGTGGGCGAGGCGCCCTACGTCGCGCTTGGCAAAATCATCATGGGCAGATCCTAGCATCCCTTGTGGAAATTTTTAGCACTCCCTAGTTTTAGTTCATTTAATTGAGGTGGTCTCGTTTAACGAAATTTTCTTACTCTCTAGTTTAAGTACTTTTTAACTTATTTTATTGGGGTGATTTCACCAAGCTCTGTACCTGTGTATCTGATTTTCTCAATATCTATAGTCTTTTTTAATAAAGAGAAAGTTTTGTATATCTTGTTTTTTGCGCCCCAAGTAAAAAATATTGATATTTTTAATTGAAATTAAGGGGTTGCCACACAACACGGCCATTTAACATCGTTAGGAACTATATTATAGCAACGCCCAATTGTCGACTGGAACTCTTCTCTCATTGTTAATGGATGCACTAAAAGCCATTGTTTCTAATGACCTCCAAACGTGCAAAGGCAATGCTTGTCAGTTTTAAACCTTTACACCTGCATACAAATTAGCTTTAGTTATCGTCACGAGCAAAACGTACGTTACACATGGAAAACGTTCAACAAACCTGACTTGGCAATCGTGGGAACATTGCTATTTTTAGTGTAGCTCATCGTGACATGTCGAGCCGCTCGATCCTTGCGTTGGTTCATTAAAATCTCGACATGGTTAGGAAAACAGGAGTTACCTGTTTTTTCAGATCTGCTGAACAGCATTAGGCTTGTTCTAGAGTTTTCCACCATTACACTTCACGAATTAAAACAAGAATACATTTATACATTTACTCAAGGGACAAATACAGGGCAATACTTTCATATACTATACTGTTTATCATTACTGCGCTGAAGTTACAAACCGCGCTGTTCATGCCTTTACTTCAGTTTCACATCTTTACCCTAACGGAGATAATTTATTTTCACCTGTATACTGAAGCCTGAGCACTATGGGGACGTCTGAAGCTCGTGTTCCTCAAAACGCCAATTTAATTAACTCAAAGCTGCTCTAAATCATATTCATTACCATGTCCTACATTGCAAATAAAATCTACAAAAAATAATTTTCCTAAGAAAAACGACGTAGAGACCCGCAAAGATATTTGATTTCCTAAAAGAAATTAGCTAAAGGAACTTTAGGTTGAAAGAATGGGATTCAAAGAGGAGCTCATGCCTATGAAAATATAGGTCGAGAGCAGCGCTTAAATAAATTAATTTCACCGCGGCCGAAAAAAAAGCAAAGAGGAAAAAAATGGGCAAAGGAGAGGAAAAATAGAGCAAAAATTACCAAAAAAAGCATGCCCGAGCAGGACCATCTAAACTGATACGTACGGTAAACGGCCATAATCATCGCCGGTAGACGTCACGCAAAGGGCTCAGGGAATCTAAGAATCCCGAAGTGCTCAACCCCTGGCTGCTAGCATGGAGACTCGGCACACTCCCGTACTAGGAGCTCCAGAATCCTTCCTCTCCTCGAAGGTAGCAGTATCCTGAAGATGTGCTGAAGAGCAGTCCTCTTCAGATCATCACCTCGGAAGCTAGAACGAATTAAGCTTCACGTCGTACATTAGGTACTGAGAGAGAGAGCAAGCGATAGCAGGCCGCCAAGATAACAAGTATCCAAACCCATGAGAATTACAATGAGTTTCAGCTATTCGAATTGCAAGAGTATAAGTTAGATAAACCTCCCTGACCACAACGGATGTGTTTCAAGGAGAGGAATGAGGAAAGCACAATTCAGTAAAAAAAAAACCAGGAAATTCAGAATCTATGAATTGTGTTCCCCACACAAGATCTCTTGCGTATAAATGAACATTAAATAAGTTTATGAAACAAAATAAAAGTTGAGGAGAGAATGCAGGGCAGAAAAACAGGTCAGCAGAGAGCCGAAAACAAAGAGGATCCACCAAAATAAAAACAAATCTTACTTCAACAGAAGTATGGCTTGCCTAACCTCCAGCTCGGGACCTCACATCTTCTCCCTGGGAGCGCTCATTTCCATTGAGACCAAATTTTTATACACCTTCTAGTCTGACGAAGCTAAAAAATAGCGTCGAATCCTTAACCGATAGTAAAACTTGACTATCCCTATTCCCGCCCCTCTTGCTTCCCTCAAGTACGCTGAAAACACAAGTAGTAGCTTATAGTAGATTATTATTATTATTATTATATTAGAAAGTTTTAGCCTCCCTTAACCACGACAAAGATGTTCTAAGAGAGGAAGGAACCATTTAGTATGGAGTTGAGGGAACGTGGAAATCTATGCACAAGGTGCACAGAAACAGTAAGCAAAGAAAGAAGTTCATGAAACAAGAAAAAGTTTAAGAAGAAAGTGGTAGGAGCTGAAAAACAGGGCAGCAGTGAACCGAAAAAAGATGGTCCGTAACAGAACAAAAACCTATTTTATTTCAACAAAAAGGAAGCCTACCTAACCCTTAGCTCGGGCCCTCACATTTTCCCCCTGGGAGCGCTAATTCCCATAGATACAATAGTTGTATCCCCCTGAGGGGAGCTTATAGTAGATGTAAAGAACACAGTTCCAGAAATCGACTGTAAGGCAAGAAACTGAATTCGTCACTAATACAATAAAGAAAATGTGTTCTTAAGTAAACGACACGTTCAAGTACATTAAAAATTGATCCTGTGCACTAGAACTATTCTTCGTGTCGCAGCTGAAGTGGCAATGTGACCAAAACATTAACCCACGGCTAGACTTTGTTTCTATACAACCCCGAGCACAATTTATGCATGCACCATTTCTAAACTCGAAATCACGTATATAAATTACAAAACCATAAGTGAAGGACAAATTTTCTACCAGAAAACACGTGATCATCCCCCTAGAAAACGATGTGGTAAAACGAATCGAAAACACTCCAACGTGCACCAAGTGAAAAAAAAAAAATTCCTTCGGGTAAGACATAAAACAAAGCAGATATGAGCTATTTACAGGTGCTCTAAACGTACAGTACTAGTACATAAATCAACACGTGAATGGGATAGTGCACGCAGTGAACTATCCCTCATCGTGGCTATGATGATAGGAGCAAAAGTTGAAACCAATAGAAACCAACTAAAACAAGCTCAAAATCTAAACAATTATTGCGTAGTGACACGAATTTTGCACGAAAACTCCAATTCACCATTTACCCAATAAAAAACTTCTGTTTTTGTACAGAAAACGAATAAAATCTCAATTGCCCAGCCTTCCCGTCCACTTCAGGGACACCTTGCATTAACGCCAGAATTGTCTCAAGAGAGTTGAACTGCAAAATGCTCTCTCCATACGTGTCTTTTGATGTGTGATCTACTTTGCTAGACTCACGAAACAATCTTCTTAGTTTTAATATATTAAACCTCACTAAAAGTGACGTTGTATAGACAAATAAAATAAATATACGCTAACTGAATCAGCAACAAAAATGACGAAACGCTACACACAACAACTTGCTTAACTAAGTAATGGAAAAGCAATCATTACCTCCAGAAGACAGCACGGCTACCACTCCAAACCTCACACACATACAAACTATAGTGCTGCTATAGAAGGGGACCAGTAGCAGTATTGGCAACATGGGTTTGATAACGCTTCAGTTACTCAAACTATATCGCACCAACGGTTCAGTTTGGAGATAAGAGAACGCGGAATCTATGCAGAAGGGGCATAGAAACAGTAAGTTGAGAAAGTTTCGGAATTCTCCAATTTCCCACGCGAGTGTTTTTTTACACATTTAGAAGAAGACCGACCACCTCTTGGCAGCTCCCTGCTGTGAGACAGACGCACTGAGCGCGGCCTTTTGGACCCACGACGGATGCACTTCGTAAATCCAGTAGTGATGATCGAGTGATGACCTTGCAACTCTTAATATTCGTAACAAGAAATCTGATTTTCATGCGCGTGCGTTCAAGTTACTCCACCAGCCCCGGCATACCAGGACAATATTGCACTACATGAAAATAGTCCACACTTCAACAAAGTGAGGAAAGTTGTGCCGCACACACATACTGATTAACATATCCTGGCATTGGTTATTACAGAAAGTTGCTATTATTTGCGAACGACAAAAATGTTTCTGTTCCGTTACATTTTAAACGTGATAACTATTCTCAACCTGATGGCTTACCCAGCATATAAAAACTTTGGGAAAAAGGAAATAATGAGAAATCAACAGATATAAAACAAGGTTTCTGTGTGCTAGCGGTGTTTGGTTGATGTTGTTCACACACCAGAGCGTTCAGAGCCACGACGCCACACAGTTGCCACAATTTGGGCAACTGGCCACTAAATGTTGACATGATCATTCAGAAACTTGACGTGATCCTTCTCAAACTTCATTTAAATTGCGAACAGTACAGCGCCCATTTAACATTAGTACGGGTTACTTTAAATACTGCACTAAACCGACTAAATACAAATGGTGATCTGGAGATGTGTAAAATGTATAATAGCTTCAATTGAAATATCTACAAATGTAAAGCTACAAAAAGTTCAACCAAAAAACCTAAGAGCGGACAACTCAATGACAGAAACAGGTCACCACAAAGACCAAATTATTTCAAGGTAAAGATATTCGAGGAGTGGGCACGCTCTTTGTTCAGACTTTGTCACGTTGTGGCAATAAATTTCCCGTACTTCAGACAACAACTCAATCACAAGCAAAAAAACAGGTGTTTCAATTTTACACTCTGTATTTTAAAGTAAAATTTTCGCAAATGAAAGTTAAGTTGAGATATAACCATTTTACATTACATTGACTACAACTACATAGTTTATACGACAAGAGTGAAAAATACCAAAATATTGTAAAATTTGTTGAAGGGCTGGCTGAAGAGTGGCCAAATGAAGGTACGTATATGTAAAAAGGTTGAAACTTAGCGAATAAACATCAAGGGAAGAAACAATAATATATATATATATGTTTAGCAGTACATAAAATTTACAACTATGCACAAACGTAATGTGAGCAAAGCACTATAAATATTGAACTTAACTCAGGAAGAGGGGATTCTCCGACACTCCAGCGGACGCGAATACACGAGGCACACTCCTCTAATACGTTGCTCGCGTATTGGGTCACATCTGTCCAACTAGGTAAATTGCTCAATCACGTACCGGTATAGATGAAAGGCATTTCATCCGTTTCGTGGCCTTTTTGATGAAAAACCGTTATCACACGAGGTGAAATGTCATCGTGCAATTGGAGGGCAAATATGCGCAGAGTGTCCTATCCCACAAAACACAGAATTTTAAGACACTCACGTTAGAGGCGTGGTGTTCATCGCAGGGTTGCCAAACTGGCTTTTCCTAGCCAAGTTACCAACTAGGAACTGAACTAGGAACTAGGCCACTCTGCCTGAAATACATCTACGCTGCTATGAGGTGAAATTATCACTTAATCCACTCTGCCAGTTTTGACGTCTCATTTGTGGGTTAGGACACTCTGCATATTCGCCCTCCAATTGTATTTTTCATATATCTTAAGAAGGATACAAATGTATTCAAGCAGTGAAGTCAATTTGCCAATTCTGCTACTTACAACCTAATCAAACACCTGAGGTGAACGCGTTAACATTAAATGTGGCCACAAACAACTCAAATCTCGCACACAAAGCAGCGCACACAACTCCCCCCCCGGGATCGAACACCAGCCTGGCTGCACAAAGCGTCACGTGTCACCTCTCGTAGTCACGACATAGCGACGAGCTTTATCTCCATCCTAACCCACTCATTAAAGATTAAATTAGATGTTACTTTCAGCCTCCCTAACCACTAAAAAAAAAAGACGTTCCGAAGAGAGGAAGGCACCTTTTAGGATGGAGATCAGGGAACGTGGAATCTACGCAGAAGAGGCATAGAAGCAGGAAGTTGAGAAAAAGCCTAACTCTTATCTTGGGCCCCTACACATTTTCCTCCTGGGAGTGCTAATTCCCACAGGTATCAACTTATTAAAATAAGATGTAAAAGTTCCCCTAAATCCAAGATCTAAAACTGCGATCATTGCTGAAACTCGGAGTTAATTAAGATGTTACCTTATACTTTCATCGTGGTCACACTCCACAACGCAAGTCTTCGAGAGGTCACACTACTTTCATTACGTCTCAAATCAATTTCAAGTTCACTGTTTCAATACACTCACTCCTAGACAACATCACTACTCCACTCTTCCACTTACTCTGAATTCATTTTTATTTCGAATATTTCGCATTATTTATGGTTTTAAAATTCTCCTGAGTCTTAAACGCCATGGCGCCCCCATTCAATTTGTCTCAAGTTCACTAGTACGTAATTTGGTCACACACACACTATCATAAGCTATTATTCATGATACATCACTGCACTAATTAACTTCGCTCTCCATCTCTCTCCACACAATCCCGTTAGTCCCCCAGCATTAGCCACAAAAAACAATCCAAACAAAACCCAGAGGAAGACGTCGTTTCTTTACATAGTTCCAGTACTTGTCTTCCAACAAACACTCGACGCCAGCAACACAGCGCACAGGACCCTACAGTGCACCAACTAGGGTGCGACAAATGTGATGGTTGTTCCTCAAACCTCGTCCCGTAACAACCGCAACCTTACACAGAAAATGAAGGAATGACGAGGTGGCCAAACCTCACATTTGGGAGCTCACGAAAAATCTAAAAACAAACAAAGCGTACAAAAAAATTTGCAGAGAACGTATTGCACAATAAATTCTGAATACGCTGGCAACAGTTAGCCATCTCAAAATTTTGTTGCTGGTGTGAATAACCCAAATTTTGTTTTATTTCACATAAATGTTACCAGGCCAGATAGAAAATGCACCAAACAAGTAAAAACAAGGACGCTGAACAAAAATGCAACTTGAGCAACACATGGATCCGAGGAGGTGCGTGGGTGAGAGAAATCACTCAATAATGGTGGAGATTGCTTGAGAAGACAGAGAACGGTACAAGAAGAGTCACGTTTCTCAAAAGAATTATTTATACAAAGTGAAATTACGCTTGCGCGAGGATAAATAAGTTTACAGTAATAAATCCTACCCATGGAGAACCCAAAGGAGACGCTGGAGCTTTAGTAGGTACTGAAGGCAATTAGAAATAGGAAGCATTCCTATAAACAAATTACAGTACTGACTATTAACTCAAGTCTGGTCATAAATGAAACCTCAATTGAACTGTGTCCTATGCTTTTGATTTTAGCTAACAATAATTGTAGAGTAACGCACAGACCGAGAGTATGAAGGTGTAGGAAGAAGTAAGCCTCTTTTATTCTGACAACGTAACTTTTCAAACAAAAAACCAAACGGCGATTTTTCAGGAGTTTCGACGTCACTAACTCCTGATGTTCTTTTAGCAATACATGAACAATAGAAGGCAGAGCAAGCAGCACTTTGGTTCCAATCAGTAGTCAGAATTACTTGGTAGATATCAGTAGACACAATCATAATTACAGTAGTCCAAAGAATTTCTCAAGATTTGAGCAAAATAGTTGGTGAAAGATTTAAAAGAAGAAAGAACTCTTATTTAAGTAAATGTACAGTGGAGCATGTAGATGAACATATAATTTCTAGGCTAAGAAAAATGAAATACAGTGGCGTTACCACAAACACCGTGAATGAGAAACAGAAAGTGCCTAACATGGTGACTTCCGTCGTCCATAAAATTTGTGTCTGAGGAACTTTGATCTGAACAGAAAAACTTTTTTTCCTAGATGAACATTACAACTTTGGTCAACGTTCAATTCTGTGCCGAGACAGTATCTGCGCATAGATGTACACCGAATTCCGAATGCCACACCAAAGTTTTGGACAACTTCTCATGCATGTGAAAATGACAGACAGTCAAGTAATCCTTTAACCGACGACCTACGAAGACAATAAATAGCAGAATGTAATCTAACCCTGCCTCAGATATCGAACTACATATCGCTCACTGGGAAGAACAACGTCACAACTCAAAACTTTGGAAAATTGACTGATCCATACTGTTAAATTTGCCACTTCGTTCTACGTATTTTGGTAAAACCGTCATAACTGTTCCTTCAAAATTGACCGAGAGGAAGGATTTCATTTTTCGACCAAAACCATAGAGCTATTTGCAAAATTAAAATCACTCATGAAAAATAAATAAAAAAATTCGACTTGGTTAGGTTGTTCTTCCCAAAATCACTTCTCCTGAAAAATCAAGAACTTGGACTCGTGAGGATGTTCTTTTGAATGAGCGATGTCTCCAGAGATGCAGGAAGGGACTGGCGAGGCGCGGTTAGGTGTAGACGGCCTGCAGGTTGTCGCAGGAGGGCGTGCCCATCTCCTGCGCCCTGCGGTACATCGCAGCGTCGCCGAACGACCGCGCTCTCCACAGCATGTTCTCCTCTGCGAAACACGCCAAGCGTGAGACTCACGGTAATAGAGGTTGTTCAAGATGCATCGTTGTTCTAGCCACTGCAGGGATAAATTATCAAAAGAACACCAAAAATCTAGATTTTTCAAGATACATGGTAATTTTAGGCACTGCAGCAACAAATGATCATAAAGAACATAATTTACCAAATAATTCTGCATAATGTTCTGACGGGAAACCTTTTTTTGCCTCAGAAGGGCACGTCACGTAAAGTTCTCTTTTAGAAAGAAATACTTCAAATTTAAGGAAAAATAACAAACTTGCTTCTACTTTGCAAACAACAAATAAAAAACAAGTAAACAAGAAAAATATTACCCTTGATATCAATGTAACATGTCAATGAAAATTAAAATAATCATCCTAAATCGTAACCGGTATTCAATCGCAAACTTCGTTCCAAAAAAACAATCTGCAATATCTCCCGGTCACAGCACTGGTGCTCAGGAAGCACCCTCAAGACATAGAATTTAAAAGAAAACATGCCAAATAAGGCGCTGGGACACGTGCTACTAACGCACGATAACTGAAGTTTTCAATGGTCAAAATTATAAGTTTCCAATAGTCAAAATAGAGCACCCATTGCCGCAATGGCGTGTAGTGACCCGAGAGACCACAGCTCTCGGAAACGTCCTCTATTAACAAACAGAAGAGCGAGGCTACAAATCACACCTAAGTTGTTTTATGAAAGATACGGTAAAGAAATAAAGACCGAACCTACATATTTCTTCAGCCCCTCGCTCAATGACCTCCAATACTCAACGGCAATTTCAGAGGCGACTTTAAACTTTAAAAGGCTTTGTATTTGCAATGACCTACATGAGAAGGAGAACTGACTGTGGTTGCGTTGCAATGGCCTGTGGTAGCCATTCTCAACTTTTCCTCCATCATTGACCCCCCTCAGCTTAATATATTTCTCCATTTACCCCCTACTCCTATACAAAACAAACAAACAAACAAACACACACACACACTCACTTTCTTTGCATTCTCTTTCTCATTTTACCAAATTGAATTTAACTGAAATATTTTTTAAACTATCAGGTACTTCAATTGTTTACCCCCGACTATACAATTTTTTGGCCCTGGTTGAGAACCTCTGGCCTACGGAAACTGACTGTGGTTGCATTGCAGTAGGCTACTTGAAAAGAAGAACTGACTATGGTTGCATCGCAATGCCCTACGTGAGAAGAACTGACTGTGGTAGCGCTGCAATGGCCTACGGGAACTGACTGTGGTTGCGCTCCTTGTAGCAGCCGTTGCGGAGAGCGGCGATGTAGTCCTCCTCGACCTGATGCTCGAGTCGCCGCACGCTGCCCTCGTACTCGCGCAGGAAGTCGGGCTTTACGTAGTATGACACATGCAGCTTGGACGTCACGCGCTGCTCCGTGTATTTGCTGGAAAATTCCATACGTTTAGTTCAAAGCATGGCCACAAGGGACTCAGGATTTAACAGAATAATAAAAGAAAGAGATATTTGCTCGCAAAAATACATTCGTTTATTTCAAAGCATGGCCGCAACGGACTATTAACTCAAGATATGATAAAATTATAAAAGAAACAGGACACAATTTGTTCTGATAAATTTAGAGTGAAAAAAGAATCATACACAGAACAAGTGAGCTAACATCAAATCGAACTGTAGTGGGATAGGAGTACATGCTTGCAATTTGCCCCTTTTAACTTGGTGTTTGCGTTTCTAACAAATGCTTGCAAAATTTAGACAGAAATAATTTAACTAAAAGTAATGCGCTTGCACATCCCCAGCTAAATACGAATAGTAAAAAGAGATCCTCAACTTTTTTTGGAGATGTTTCTCAGATTTCAATTTTTTGAAACACTACAAATAAAAACCTTCAAGTTGTGTTCAAGAGAAAATATAGATAATTAGCATCTTCTATTTTTAGAACAGAAATTAAAAATTGAAATCATCAATAATTCAGCAAAGCGGAATAGTAGTAGTTGAGTGTCAAAAACCCTAAAGTTTGTTGAAACTTTGCAAAAAGTACAATGAGCCTCAATAAACAACGTGATCTTCCCGCTTCCAAGACTCAGATGGCACTGCAACGTTTAGCTCAATGGAGAACTGGGCGTGACCGCGCGAGACACAATGCACATAGCGCTCTCCAACACACCTCAGACTCTCGGTGAGCTGAACCACAACACATACTCCAACACAATGCAAACAATGCGCCATGCGGGTGGCTGCGAGTAAACCAAGAATTAATTGGCCACTACACAGAGAATAAGCTAATCCTTTTTTCAAAAAGCGAAAAAAACATCAACAAATTAAGAAGCAGTGAGGAACAGATAACGTGAATCAAACATTTTCATGGCATCACCTCACATTCAGCACATTCTCAGCAATTTACAGTATAAACCAGTAATAATCTGATACAAACGTCAGCACAAGTGCTAAGCGTTGGTGGCAACTGGCACAATTCCCTGCAGTCGATATGAATAAAGACCATCAGGGGAATTTTAAAAAAATTTGCCAGAGGATATGAATAACAGCTCAGCTTTTGAGAGGAGATAAAAAACACCTTTCTTCAATTAATCGATAAATCTACAAATTCCACGTCGTTAGAGAAAATCGAAAACAAAAAACAAAGGCAACCTCATAAAAAAGTTAAAAATGAACTCGTGGAACCTGCACTGCTGTCTCTACTGTGTACTGTGATGGGATGATTTCGCCACACTAATGAGTGTCTCAAGGTAAGCTGAAGCACAACACACATCAACGTCCCTCGCATACCGGCACTGCTACTGGTGCTTCCAGAGAACATAACAAAATCTATTTTACAACACTGAGCAGCAGACCTGTTAGGTTGCAGACCTGAGAGGCTGTACACAGGATCAGAAGAGAAGAGCGAGGATGGAATAAAACCAAAGCTACTTTACAACACCGGTGCTTGCAGAGAACAAAACCAAAGCCTTGTTACCACACCTGTTAGGGGAGAGGCTGTAGACAGGGTCAGAAGAGAAGAGCGAGGACGCGAGCGACATGAGGAGGATGAGCAGCAGCGGCATGATCTGCACGAGCACCGACAATCCGCTCTGCTCCGTGTGGCTCTCGTGGTTGTGGTGGTGGCGATTGCGCCCTGTGCACACAACCATGCCTCAGTACGTCTCTC
>JACJUY010003069.1:24272-61849 GCA_014220935.1 Platorchestia sp. MABIK | reverse complement strand
CGATACGTCAATACCGTATTACTGCATATTTACTTGTCAGTTTCTTCACTTTTATATACGATGTTCCTATAACTTCAAAGTTGAATAATTCGAAAATTAAGCATCGGCGAGCAGAATGTCATTTATGTAAAACGTTTTTAAAGGGGTTCTTTAGTGATTGTTCGGAATGGAATTATTAATTTCCGTGAAAGGCCTAAAATCAATATTGACCAAAAATAACAATTCAAATTAAATCCACATATTGATTCTGTTAGATAATGAGCTAGACACTGAAAATTAATGTTAACTCTTATGATATTTTGAAAAAAATCATATCATGAACTATGATTATCATCAACAAGGTCATATCACATTGAACCTTCTATCATTAAACCATTGAAAATGAATAATGCATCTTTTCCACTTCATGCCAGTAAACTAGAACACAATTTCCTTCAGCCATTTAATATCTCCAGCAGAATATTCAAATACTCTTACTTATTATAAATATCAATATTGTTAGGATTTGATCAACATTACCAGGATTTTAAAAAATTTCATGATGATGTTACTATTAGCCCTGAGCTGTAACAAATTTCTGCAAGTCAAAATTATATAAACGCTTCATCAACGTTCAAACAAAAATACTCCAATTCACGCATTTGATTTATTTGTCTTCCTAAACTGTAGCAGTAACCTATAGCTACTATAAAGCAGGACATTTCACCATAACTTGATTTTATAAAATCCCCATCAAGTTAAAAAAATCAATACATATCAAGAAAAAAAAAATTTAACATAGAAATTAAATAGAAGCAACCATCACTGCAACTTTATATCAGATTATTGCAAAAAAAAAATAATTTTAATAACAATAATAAGCACAACAACATTTATTCAATTTGATATATTGTATTCTACGTGTGAAGAATAATCCATCAATAGAGACAGTCTCTTCAAATTGATGAGACTAAAAATGAACTTTACTTAAAATAGCATGAAATGAAAGAAGTTTAATACAGAAGAGAGTGTCATATATTTGAGTTATTAATTACCTTCACAGAGACACTCATGACATGAATAAGTGATCAATTTAAAAAATATTTTATTTTATCGTTAAAATAACACATCAAACCATACAAATATTAAAACGTTAGCTTTACCTTTGTATCTTTCACACGGATATAACTTCTGTGCTTTCTGTACAAATTTTACAGCTTTGTCTATATTACCCTGCTCGAAATGACCTCGAGCTAAATCGAAGCATTTTTCAGCTTCATCTTTATTTCCTTCTATGACCATTTTGGCTATAATTTACTGTCAACAATACGATCTAACTCAAATTAGTAAAGTATGACACAAAAGCAGTAAATTTGTCATCTGAGGAAGAATATGAAGACCTAGTTTAGAACAGGAACAGATTCACGGAATGACTCGCGATCCAGAAAACTTATGCAATGATGCTGACGTCATCGTAAGAACTTATATTAAATCCCTCGTCACCGCTACGTTTACGAACAGGTGATATATATTTTCCTAAATATGTGTTTTCAAACAAATTTCTCATCAATTGGAAAAAAACAAGCTGGATAGAATAATTTGTTTAAATGTGTTTAGCTGCGGCTTTTCCTGTCAGAATGATACTTCCGGTTAAAAGTCCATGATGTAAAATACGTTCTTTTTGCAAAAAATGTGAAACTTAATTGTATCAGACGCACATTGAATGAGCAAAATTGATTGATTTATTAGATTCCTAATATTCATTGGGAATTTAGGACCAAGTGCAACTAAAACCAGTGAAAAATGGGAAGAAGTTTAGAATTACTAAAACAAACATGTTTAGCACTGGAATGAAAATCGGCTCATATAAACAAATTATTATTCTGTACTTAGAGTGAATTTTTACTTTTGCATCATTTCTTCTTGTGACATAATTTAATCGTGCTAATTTTAGCAATGTTGATTTTTATTTCCTCTCTATTATATGTTACATTACCATTTCCTTATATCTTATGACGTAAAAAATATATTAGTCTTATGATTTATACATTCATTATAATGATGTAATTATTTTTCAATTTCCCCCTCAATTTACTGCTTCATTTACCAATGCGCTTATTCATATACCTTAAATTCAAAACTTGAAAAATAATTCCACAATCGAACTATAATAATGGAGCCATCGGTATAAATAATTTTTCCGTCCTAAATGAAAGGAAATATATTCAAACGTAAGCTTATTGGATAAAAGTGGTGTCTTTGATGATGTTGCCATAATGGCCTGGTTGCTACGAACACTCACTCTTCGTTTGGAGAGTTAAAGAGATTGAACCTCCGTTGAACATTATTGTATCTATCCTGTTTTTCTGAAAAAAATGATTTAATTACAACTCCCTCTCCAGGCAGACGGCTGATTAAGTAAAAAAACAGACGAAGAGCGAACGTGATTGCGTTTTGTCCAAATTTGGTAACATTTGTCAATCAATGCCAAAGATGTTATGTAACAACTTGACCGAAACAAAGCATCCTATTATACCCTTTTTCATCTTCTACTTTCATTCTCAAAATCACTAGAGGAACCATCGGCTCTTGTAAATGCACTGTGCAGATACACCATTAACGTGCTCGTCATAACCGTGTGTGTAGCGGACCTGACTCCGTGCGGGGAGACCCGGGTTCGAGTCTCGGCGCTGGTGGCGATTTTCTCTGTTGGGTATAGGAGAAAAATTCTAAGCACAATACCCCACTCTACCCAGGTGTCTGAAATGGGTACCGGTCTTCGACCGGGGTAAAGCGTCATGGCGTCCTGGTGTTAGTTATAAGGCATTTGAAAAACCAATGTAAAAGGTGATATGTATCATGCTTCAATTGGAAATAAAGCATCCGTAGATGCCGATGTTTGTTTGTTTGTTTGTTTTAAGAGCCTGTTCTCCTGAAGTTTAGAACTACGCATTGGCGTTAGAGAATAAATTCTTCATTATTCTGCAATGTTGATGCACCTATGTAGGAAAGATCTCCTATTCGATCGCTTAAAAACGTTAATTGTTGGTGTATTTGAAAATTATGAGGAAACTTGGAGTAAACTTGTGTATTTTCAATGAAGATAAGGTTTTTCGTCCTAGCAAATTTTGGTCGTGTTTGGGGGAGCTTTGTTCAAATATGCCAAATCATCTGATGCCGCTAAAACTGCTTTATTGGTTTGATAGCTGAAGTTTCATATAAATATGGCCTTGTAATTCAAAAATTTATCTAACATTAGTGATGTGAGAATTATGATTTGCGATCCTTTGAATCTAGCAAAGTAATGTTCCAATGACACTCGTCAGAACTTATTCTTCCATAATAAACTCAAATTTTCGCTGTCGCAAATAATTTTTGTTCGTCTTTTAACATCTAATAAAATTGCTAACACCAGCGGGGAAAAAGAGAGATGCTCACTTCTCTGTCCATTTTTTTCGGTTTGCAAATTGATTCTCTAATACAAATGAATAACTATTAATTTCAATGTGAAATTGAAACGAGAATATACTATATGAGAATAAAGAGTATGTCCGAGCCGGTGGAGCTAAAACATTTCATCCATCTTAGCGACAATTCTCAGTCACCTGCAGCATCTCACGGTCTTATCAACGTACACTTATTTACAGCTTCTGAGATAAGTAGAGAGCTGTTAGATTTACCGCTCATTGTTCAGTTTCGTTACAGGTCTTACAAACTTAGGCCCATTTCACACTGATAGGTAGGAATGGCCTACTGATAGGTAGGAATGGCCTACTGATAGGTAGGAATGGCCTACTGATAGGTAGGAATGGCCTACTGATGGGTAGGAATGGCCTACTGATAGGTATGAATGGCCTACTGATAGGTAGGAATGGCCTTTTTACCTCGCATGCTGGATGCTGGATAAAACGTGCGAGTTCAATGTGAGGGCAACGGCTCGTAATAGTGTTATTCCTGCCTACCAGCCTCGCAGATCGTCTGTTAGATAGCTCATGAGAGCTTGCTAGATGCTGTTTTGCTAGCTCGATGTGAAATGGGCCTTATCAAGCTGCAGCTCACACGGAAAGACCAAATAGGCTACCTTACAGTCTTGATATTTTCTCATTTGAGTTCTCTAAGCGTTTGGTTCGATATTGTAATAACCAATTTCATCGTATTTCATCTGATAATACACACGTGAAACTGAATATTTTCTAAGTGAAAAGATAAGTTTATTCGCACATTTCATAAGAAGTGGAAGTTCTTCAACATCACTGATCGTGAACATTTTAAAACACAAAGCAAATAATTGCCTAAGAACTTCCTAAAAATATGTTTAGTTTAGACGACGGTTGACATTTCGCTCCCAATGTTGCTATCCCCTTTGAACGTTATGTGGACAACTCACATGAGAAATGAATGCAATAAAAGGGGAGGTCTTCCAAACAACGAAACTGAAATTAATAGACTCTTGGGTAATTCCTGTAGAGATGCTGCCGAGGATTGGGCTTCCCCAAGAGAAGAACACGTAAAAAAAAAAAAGTTTATTTCCAGTAAAGATGATACAAAAGACATCATTGGTTTTTGAAACATCTTGAATAAAAGTAAGGATCCTTAGTTGATACACACACATGGGTATCGTTATACCCATGTCATTCGTCGAAAAGGCAAGTGCTCATCAGGTTCAAAACGTTCATGGAGTATCCAGAAGAATTTTTTGGTTTGATGGTAATGACTGAAACAACATGAACATATTTTGTAATTTTATTATTAGTTTGTGTGCGTGAGGTACCACATTTTACCTCACAATTTATTTGGACGGATTTGGTTCTCCCTCACAATTATTTTGGGTGGAAAAATGCATATTTCCTGGTGAGAAACCCGTGGCATTAGAAGTAAATGCAGGAAAGGAGTAAATGCGTCAGTGCCTGACAATTAAGCTACCACATTAGAATCGCCAGAGATTTTGCTATTAAAAGGTTTAATAACCTCAATAAAATTTTCTTGGAATTCAATGGTGGTTAAAACTAAAAAAAAATGCAGACATAATTTCGAGCAACAAACAAAATAATGCCCGACTGAGCGGCAGACTTTCTGAAAGAGAAATTTTCGATAGCGTCTTCATTCTGACGATACTAGAAAAACTTCAACAATTTTACATGTTGACTTTCTGTAATTTACTAAATAGTTATGCTTCGTACAAGTTCGGAGGCGTAAGACCAACTACGTTAAGGTGCTCAGCTTCATGTTGGTGAAAAAGAGCTCACTAACGGACAAAGAACTTTCGTAACATTTAACTGCAGAGAAGAGCAAATTAAATTCAAAGTTTTCGATGTAATTGTAGGATAAAGCTTTACATCAAGTCCTCAAGCATTGCGCGATTATAAAATATTGTCTGGAAACAGTTATGGTGAATCTGTTTATCATATAATTAATGGTCAAACTTCCGATGTACTGATCTACTGGTAATCATGCTGTTAAACTTCCAACGAACTCATTTAATCGGACGCAAGACCTAGAGCAACAAATTCTTACCATGCTCAAAAACGAGGCACCGGGTCAGATATGCGCTGCACAGTAAATGGTACTCACGGATCTTTAGATCGCACAAATCAAACTTCACATCTCTATTGATTCCTCTATTTTTTCCTACATTTACAATAAAAATTGTTTTTCAGCGTTAAACTTGAGGGGGAATAAAAGCACAAGCTCAATGAGTAGCTGCATTTTCCCCAATAACCCACCTCTCTTCTCGCTTGCTTCAGAGGAGCTTTCATCTCACATAAAAGTTCCGCTGTATTGAGGAGTATTGAACCAGCGACGTTCTGCCGCTCTTTCCACTGCGTCGCCGTGACCGCAATTGCACTGCAGTCAATTTTATTAGGCAACATACCTCGTCGTAGAGGTAAAGCTAATAGCGTAAGTGCTTTTAAATGAACTCACGCAACCATCTAGACCGCGACCGCCACATAAAATGTTTGAAGCTCAGGACTCTGAAATCAGACAACCAGCCTGTACTCGTCCGCACCCCTTCATCACTCATCCGCACCCTTGTATCCTGCGCTCTCCCATCACGATTTGTAATGGAAACGAATTTATACAAAACTACCTCATTAATACAACTCTTCTTCCCCACGCTGCGCACCAATTTTTTTCAAACCATCCAATCACGTATACACGATTTTAAAAAAAGTGCCTACAAACTAACGACCGATATTCTACAGACTCTTCTACTAATGGAATCTTATCCTGAGGTGAAAATATGTGCCGGGATGAGAGTATTGTCTTCTAACGACGGCATTTATCACAAAACCTAACTCTACGTCAACTAAACCTTCTGTGCGAGCGTTAATTTACACAACAAACTCTGCCAAACAAACTGTGTAGGGAATGTTCCATCATAAACATCATAAGCAAACAAACTGTGTAGGGAATGATGTCTGAAATGTTCCATCATAAACATCCAGAAACTTAGATTTAATGATATTGCACGAGCACAAGCTGCCAATAGTGAGGTGAACCAAGAACATTTATTCAATAACATTTGCTTGACATTATACCTACTACATGCTCTATATCAATGGTTTCAGTTGACTCTCCTAGAGTTAGCAGAATACATAAATAAAAGTTTACAGGTATACCGCACGAATCCAGTTGCAGATTAAGTGTAAATCATAAAATATACCTTAACTAGTGTACACGGCCCGTCAAAAATGACGGGATTCAAATTTTTCTTGAAAAAACATTCCAGATGTGGATGACAAGCAAATATATCCATCCTAATAGTGCCATCCATCCTAAAAATATTCTTGTATACTTGTGCACTGGTGAAACTCGTATCACAGATACGGCCATTAAGCGTCCTTGTGAGCGTGACGGAGAGACGGCAGAAGCGGACACCAAACAAATATGTAAATAAATAAATACACCAAGGGTATTATCAGGTAAGATATGTACCTACAGATAAATTTGTAGAGACAATTAACCTCTCCCAATTAGGTCAAATATTCAAGTAACGTTCAGCATCGTAAAGTACGGCAGATTTTCACGAAAATTCTCTCTAGTTTAACAGCTTTAAACAACCCAATAAATGCACTCTCATACTTAGGGTAGATTAATGAATCAACACTGGAATTAAAAACAGTCTTTTTGCTGACAATATTTAATAACAAATTTCAAGATAAAAGTAAATGCGAGAGGAATTTAGACCAGTTCTTGCATCAACACTCATACAATATTCCGCAGATCTACACTATTCATTTACAGTATCAACCGAATAAATCCGATATACTCAAGAGAAGTCCGGTTATAGAACAGCTTCACAACCGCTGGTAAAAATCTTACCACACCAAAATAATGTTCATCTAAATTAGCTGCCTTCAAAGTTTCATTGTCGGCGCTACACAAGGAAAGCATAACTATGTCACCTAAAACTTATTCTATTACTAATCCGACAATAAATATTGTGCAATTTATTTCAAAGGAACTGATCAATTTAGGCATTCACGAGCTGATAGACAAAATTGTTTTGAATGACAAAAAATGAACAGACAAAAATGTTTTCAATAATCTACACTGAAGTCTACCTATTTACCTATACTGCAAATATAAAGGCATGCATAAAATATGGCATGCATAAACAAGTGAGGCAAATCAAACGGGATCGTCAAAGCACACACGAAGTCTGCACACATATGCATATGAGAGCAAAATAATCTCATATACGAATAAAATCATCAGTGCTATGCAGTCAAAAATAAAGGTAGTCGACCTTGTTGAGAGTTAATGTAACGTGTATCTAATAATAAAATATGACAGATCGCACATGACAAATATTTATTTTTCATGTTTGTATTTTAGTTTATTTTTAAAGAGAAATGATCAGGCTGTGAGTTTTGACATAGAACTTAAAAACGTGCCGAAAGAGAGGGGTAAAATTATCTCCCATGGCCATGTCCGGTTTTACAGGCGTCTTGGTTGCATACATAGAGATCTTGCTTCTATTTTTGTCCCAAAGCTTTACATGGAAGTCATGCCATAACGTGTGGTTGTGTGTGTTGTCGACAGCCACCAGAGACTTCCAACGAGGCAGAATCTATGGATGCAGAGCAGAATGGAAATGCTCCACATCTGCCCGACGTTCTTTATATTTACCAACACTAAAAATCACTCAACACAACAATGAAGCATTGTGACTTTAAATAAGATCTCAAATTTTTCTTTCTTTGATGTTCAATGCCTTGAATGACACGTTTCGAAGTCATAAGTTAGAAAAATACCGGCATCGACGCAGATCTGAGACTCAGGGATGTCTGAAGTGAACTCCAGATCAAGGCTACAGTTCAGCAGAACCATTTAACTCAGCAGTTTGACAGCTGGTCAAACGCTCGAACGCAAGCCCTTTTCTTCCTTCTTTTCTTTTATATCAGCCAGCAGCAGTTGACTGAAACAAACCAGTTGACTGAAACAAACCAGTTGACTGAAACAAAAGCAAGCAGCACTTGACTGAAACCAGCTGAAACAAACCAGTTGACTGAAACAAAAGCAAGCAGCACTTGACTGAAGCAAGCCAGGTTTCCAGCGAGCATTTTGATAATTGAGGTAACATTTTGAGCTCCACAGCGTAGATCCACACCTACAACTCGACGTGAGCGGCGGCATCGTCGTAGTCGAGGGTGGCGTGCCTGGCGCTGGGGGAGTCGTGGGCCGGGAGCGGAGCGCAGGGGAACTCCGTCTGTAACACAACAAATGCTAGTGTGACCTCCGTAATGTTATATGAGTCCTGAGTGTGACCTCCGTAATGTGATGTGGGTCCTGAGTGTGACCTCTGCAATGTTATGCCGCGGATGGGTCGCCTCGAGGAGGAACCCTTAAATGATCACAAATGAACCCTTAAGGACACCAGAGCGTTCGAAAAAGGATGCTTTATTCCAGTCAATGAAGCCTAATACACATCATCTTGTACATTGCTTTTCAAATGCCTTATAACTAACACCAGGACGCAATGACGGTAACCCCCGGTCAAGCCGGTACCCATTTCCGACACCTGGGTGGAGTGGGCAATTGTGGCTGAGTTCTCCCTTTTCCCAACGGGGAACAAATGCGAGTGTGGCCTCCGTAATGTTATGCGAGAATAGAAGGAACCCTTAAATGGTCACAATAACACTATAAAAGTACAGATAACACTTTGACTGCGGTAAGTAAAACTGAAGTTTAACATTCAACTCAAATTCAAAGTCAACTGTAGCAAGCAATGCTGATAAATGAAAATAGCAAACATGAACTAGATCGTACATTAATTTAGTTTAGATTATGTATTTATGAAAATTGAGTTGGTAACTACTGGTCGGTCAACAGCATTATGAAAATCCCCTCTGTGTACCACCGGTGGTTCACGTCGCAGCCAAAGTGTTGAGCGTAACTTGGACTCCGCAGAGCCTAAATGCCTCACCTCACAGTGGCCGGAGTGAGCAGCGGCCCGCAGCACCTCGAGACGGGCGGGCACCGTGGGGGTCACCGCAGTCACGCCCCTCCCCGCACTGCGCAAACGATGTTTTTTATTCCAACCGAGCCTAATACATATCAATGGTTTTTCAAATGCGTATAACTAACACCAGGACGCAATGACGGTTACCCCCGTAACCCATATCAGACACCAGGGTAGAGTGGGGAATTATGGCTGAGTTCTCCGTTTTCCTAATGGGGAGAAATCACCGGACGGCATTGCATGGATTTGAACTGCCGACACCTTTTTGTCAAGAGCGCGCTCTCAACCACTCGGCCACGGTGACCACAACCGCATCACCACATCAGAGACGTAATGTTAGTGTGACAAAGTTTCTCGAAGGATGATGAAGACATCGCTGGTATTCTTCCGTTCCCATCAAAATGTACAAGTCACGGGATTACTTCCATGAGGCAAAAACCCAACATCCATATAGTAATTGGAGCTACTTTATTGCCTCTGTTTTTATTGCGTGGGTCCAGCATCCATACAATACTGAATAACAAAACCTTATTTACATAAAGGCATGGTTTTCTACTACGAATTTTCGAAGATATGCAGCAAGATGTGGTATCAAGATGAGCATATCTGTCAACCAATTCACAATATCTATCTATATACGACCATTATATTTAAAATGCAATCAATATACGACCATTATATTTAAAATACAATTATAAATAAAATGCATGATATTTAAAATGCAAACAATATCCGATCATTATATTTAAAATGCAATTAAGTGTAGAGCATGTCAAAATAAACTTTTTGTTTGTTTTTTCACCTGTACGAGGTCAAAATGGCAGCCTTGAGACCAGTCTCTCGCTGGGCAGCAGCGCAAACCACCTGCGCAACACAGCTGGTGTCGTGGCCATCTCTCCTGCTCAGATGGTGCTCCACGTTGCCCAAATGGTGCAGCAATGAGCCCAGTTCGTATTCCAGCTTAGGGATCACCTGCGATACAAGCAAAACAGAATGTGAAATTATTACTATTCAACGTGCGTTTGTACTTATTCGAAGCGCAAAATACCCGGGAACAAAATGGACGAAAATCCGAATTATTTTATTGTAAAATCTTTAAGAAATGCTGGGAATAATACACTGATACAGGAATTGATTGAACTAGAAACGGGAATTTTTGGGCTTCATGAGAAGGTCTAAACATCTGGCAACTGTGCAGGATTGGCAGATGTTACAGGCTCAAACTTCATTTGAAAAAGCCCAAACATGAAAACTTTCCCCAACGAAAACACGCGGAACAAACTTCCTTACCAGCTATGCCACTGCACGACGTAAAAAGCTTGAAAATGTTGCCCTGACCTCTGGTACGCCGCTCTAACGACGACAAAACGCTTTAAAATGTTGCCCCTGACCTCCTTGAGCGGGAGTCCCCGCGTCTGCTGGAGCAGGAGGGACGAGTTACGGAGCAGGTCCGTGACGTGGTCCTGCAGCGCCGACAGCAGCGGGACGGGCTGCACGGGCAGGCCTGCCGCGCCCATGTTGATCATCGGGCCCAAGATTTGAGGCCAGTTTGACAGCGTCACGCCCTGCCCCCAAATAGAGAGAATATTAGCGCAACTTGCGCGTACATGTGGAATATATTCATAGTGATAAAATGTCTAAAAAGATTTCCCATTGATAAAATGTTTGGAAATATTTCATAGTGATAAAATGTCTGAAGAAATTTTACAATGATAAAATGTTTGAAATGACTACCAAATTGATATAATGTCTGAAAAGAGAACGACAGATACCATGCACAGAGAATTATGAACTCGCCCTGCCCCGAAATAGAGAGAAAATTAGCGCACCTCTTACAATGCATGTGGAACATATTCATTGCAATAAAATGTCTGAAAAGATAGCAACGCGTACCACACACAGAGAATTTTTAACGATCATTTCTTAGCATTGCCTGAGAAGCTTGCATTGTCAGCGCGTTAAATTGAGACCTAGCAGTATTTCTTGCGCATTTCACTGATTCCATTTTTATTGTCAACATACGACTTTTCAAGTACAAACTTCACGATTCATACTCAAAATATTTTATAATGCTACTAAATAAAATTATTAGCATGTTCAGGTTTGCTTACAGCTTTGAAAAAATTAGCAAATGAACTTTAGAATGTAATAAACTTTATCTATAACAGTAGAAAGTCTCGAAATATCACAGAATAGTAGAATTAAACTTAATAGTTTCAGTAGTTTCAAAATAATTATGTGACTAAATTGTCTTCCCAATTGCTACAATGCTTATCTTCTCGTACGTGAGATAACGTCGCCACATCAAACACAAAAACATCACAACCTCTGGTGAGAAAGAGGCAGCTGCCATGCTCCCTCCTGCCAAAACGGTCTTCACAAGATTACAAAATAAACACGTGCTTTTTAATTGCCTGCTGCGATAACGATTGGCTTTTTTACAAAAAATATTAAAGGATACAGGAGTGAGTCACTAAATTCCGTTCTTGAAGAGCTATGTTGAAGGTATGCTGCGAGAGTTCTTGAGAGTGATTCTTTTTTAGTCTAAGAACCTACAGTTCCTAAGTACGTAAAGTCTAAATATCTAAAAACCTATGGTCTGTTTGGTTACAGTCTATATCATAGTGTCTAAATTACTGTTTCGAATCACCGTTACACGCTTGAAAAACGATCACCTTTCGTCCTACAAAAGAACGTCCACTGAAATCGAGAGGAGGCTGCGCAGAAGAATCCTAACTTTACACTGAATTTTATAAACAGAGCACACTCAATAAGCACTGAGTATCAGTAAAGAATCCTAATCTCACACTGAAACAGAGAACACTCAATAACAGTAGCGTGAGAAGGTCCTCTGGAGCACCGGTATCTTGAGACCGACTCACACTGAAGTGTATACACAGAGCACACTCATTAACAGTTGCGCTGAGTGTAGGTAGGTCCCAACTGAGAACTCTCAATAACAGTAGCGTCAGAAGGTCCCCTCAAGCACCGGTACCTTGAGGCCGAGCCCCTCGAGGGCGGCAGTGGTCTGCTCCGTGAGGGCGGACCAGACGGTCGCTTGGACGTCAGGCTCTGCCAGCAGCAGGACCAGCTTGCCGAGGTGCGGGGCCGCGCGGCGAGCGAGCGTCACGCACTCCCCTGTGCAGCCAAGTGGGTTCTTCTCTTAGTAGGTCGGTTATATAAGGCAAGATGTGTTGTTCAAGTCAAGATGTGTTGTCCTCTGAGCAAGTAGGTTATATAAGGCAAGATGTGTTGTTCTCAGTAAGTCGGTTATAAAGGCAAGATGTGTTGTTCTCTTAGTTAGTCCGCTGAATAAGTCATGTAGAATTGTCTTCTCCACAATTAAAAATATACAATCATGAGCTCCTATTTTTTAAAACCTAATGAAAGGAAACGTTGAAAATTACGTAGAGGGGGCATTTTGGTAATTTCTCGAGCTAGGGAGCTACCAAGCCAGATGGCCAAAAACTCTTGCTTGCCATCCAAATGGTTCTCGGTCCGGTTACAATCCTGCAAGCCCCAGTGCTTCTTCCCGTTTCAAAAAAAGAAATTAGCCCCAATCCTCACTTGATTAACCCATGTTCATGAAATAGGAGTTCCTTTGAGAAAACGAACACCCGGAGAAAACTATCATTGCATCCTGGAACTAATTTTAATACCTTTGATGACCCAATCCACGAAATCACTCGTAATAAATTGGTAGGAAAAAGTTTTCACGTATGGTTCACGTTAATGATTATAATAATAATTGCAACGACAATAAACCCAGTTAACGACAACTTCAGTCAAAGACTATTTAGTTGTCGCTTTGGTATTGCTACCAAAGTTGCTTTTCACAGTTACGAGATGACACTCATACTGAACGTTCCAGTGAAATTTTCCTTCTTCGACTGCTTTCAATACACATTCGCTTTACAGCAGTTGCGGTAATTTGGTTGGAGACAAATTTTCTCGGATGGGTTCATAGAATGAGCTCCCCCGGAGAGACATTCCAGCACTCACCTTCATCAGAGATGGACGCGAGGACATCTGAGAGCTGCCTGTCCTTGAGCCCTAGATCGCTAAGGGCGGCTCCGAATTCCTGCAGGAGGGCAGGACCTCCAGGCAGCCCCGCCACGGCTATGGGCACCGCCGCCATCAGGAAAGCTTTTGCGCCCATTGCCTGCAGTAGAGAGAAGAGAGCAAAGCTATGATTTTATGAGCCTTTTATGTCTGAGACCGCCATGCACTTCCAGAGGATGTAAAGTGCATGACTAAAATTAAGTAACTTAAGATTAAAAGAATTACGTGCTTGGTAGACAAGAAATACAGATTTTAGCATTTAAGCTCAGAGGATTAAAATAGAGCAGGAGGTTGACTGAGCGTTACTTTCTTCACCTTGGTGTCGAGTAAAGTTTTGCCTGCGGACAGCACAGCCCCGAGCTTGGCGTGGCAGGCGGCGTCGGTGTGTAGGCGCCGCAGCGCCGGCTCCAGCACCTGCAGCAGCCGTGACCTGCGGCACGAAGGGGAACACTTTAGCGGGTGGGAACATTTTTCCTGCAAGACATAAATTAGAAATTTTACCTATTATAACCCTTAGTGTGATTGTTTGTTTGGTGTCCGCTTCTTCTGTCTCTCTGTGACGCTCATAGGGAAAATGACCGTATCTGTGATACGAGTTTCACAGGCGTACAAGAATATTTTAATCACGGGTACCATTAGCATGGATATATTTGTTTGTCATCCAAATCTGGAAAATTTATACAAGGAGAATATTGAATCCCGTCATTTTTGACAGGCCGTGTACACTAGGTAATAATAATTACACTAATCCAATGAAAAAGAACAATGGAGACTTTGGGAAAAACTGTTCTTGATTTTTCGTGATGAGCTATTGTGAATCTAAATGATTTAAACCAAAAAAGAACACCATTCTTTTCATTATTGATTAAATAGAATAGGAGACTCACGTTTATCAGCCTCCCTACTTGATATAATTATATTTCTGCTAGTTACCATGCTCCATGGATAGGTTACTGATTTTCAAAGAAAATTGAAATGAATTTATTGAAATAGATCTTGATGTGAAGTAACACACACATGTTTACTGGCCCACATGGCATAACGGTATTTTCAAGATTTATCGCATTTAAGTACCGTATATAAGATGTTAGGACATTTAATAAATAACGCGGCAATATTCCCAATTTTCCTGAATCATTCACTTCTAAAATTCTACAGTGATTCGCATTTTTGAAGTATCTAGCATGCAAACTGAGAAGCACGCTCTCGAGACAAGCAGGAATGGTTGTGAGTGTGTGTGTGTTCGTGTGTGAGAAGAGGGAGTACACTAAGTACTGAGTATTTACTAATGTAAGTTAGTACTAGGTTGTAGCGTTAAATAGAGATGCTAAACAAGTAGTGTTAAAATATTTTGCTAACAATGTAGCACTTAAATGTAGTACTAAACAGTATTAACAATATGTTTTCTTAAATTTATCATGGCAGTCATAAATTTCCGACTCTAAATCACTATTTAAATAATTGACTGTTCAACGCTGGAACAGCTCGTCACTAAACATTTGAAACCTTACAACAACACATGTGCAGCCGACCACAGTACAAAAAGCGAGCTGCGTAAAATGAACTACTCGAAAGCTCTCACTTTAAGCGTGAAAATTAGCGTTGACGTAGGAGGATTTCACTTGAACAAATTGAAGGAAGCAGCGCTAAACGACGGCATTGTCTTCCAGGCAGTGGAGCAGACGACGGAGCGAGCCAGCGCAGGTGCCACGTGTCAGTGACGAGCCTGACTCACTCGGTGCCGGATGGAGACAACTTTCTCCACGAATTAGGCAACGCAGAGCAGCAGCTTCGACAGGAAACACTCGTGATCATACTTAAAACCTAGGCCGGATCTTCATGAGGACACTCGTGGAGAATGCTTGCTTGGAATTTCCCATTCATTTGCTTTGGTTCCCGTAATCCAAAAAGAGTTAAGACCAATTAACTACACATCCTTTGCCATACTTAATGCATGTAACGATTTGGCAAACCTCATAACCAAGAGTTGGGATATCAAAACTCAACAGCACAGCGCACCACCGTGGGCAAGATATTTCACTCTTCGATGCAAAATATGCAATACTTCGCGCAAAACACATTCTATTAAACCGTATTAAAGCCCCATCAGTTAAACGTTAAGTATACAATCAGTCTTATATTATGGAAGCTTACAACAAACATTAGCTCATTTCCGTAAACTTGATCAAATGGTTCAATGAGTCTTATGTTAGGGGAGTTTAAAACAAACATTCGCCCATTTTAATGACAATAATCACATTCAATGACAAGCTGCGTGAGTTGTACTACAAATTGGTACGGGAGTTTACAACTAACATTAGCCCATTTCCGCAAACTTGATCATAAATGTAGTAGAATCAGTCTTATGTTATGGGAGTTTAAAATTAACGTTCGCCCATTTCAATAACAGAGTTAATATGACTTGATCATATTCAGTGACGAGCTCCGTAAGTTGCACAACAACTCGGGCCACACCGCGACGGTGCGCTGCCTCCAGCGAGCAGCAGGGGCTAGGCGAGCTAGGCCTACTGCAAGTGCGCCGGCTGGTTGAACGAACTGAGTGCCTCGGGGAGTGGCAACCCGGGGGGAGGGGGGAGGGNNNNATCGGTGGGGGAGGCTTGGGAGTGTGGGGAGGTATAGGGATATGGGGGAGGTTCAGGGGTGTGGGAGGGAGGTTCAGGGGTGTGGAAGGGAGGTTCAGGGGTGTGGGAGAGGTTCAGGGGTGTGGGGGAGGTTAACGTGTGTGGGGGGTCACACAGGGGGTTGGTGAGCAGGAATCTACACCGCTGAGCTGTGAGCTCAACTCCACCGCAACTGCTCACCAATTCAACTTGCTCCTCCGTCACAAGAATTTCGTTTTATTTTATTGATTTAAAAAAATTTGACGCGTTACAACACAATGGATTTAAATATTTCTTAATATAGAAGTCCTAAATTGATCAACAATTCACAAGACGAAAATTTTTTCATTGCATCTGACCAATGAAGTTTCTTTACCCTGCCTTGAAAAAAAAAATTTCATCTCGTGAGAGATGTGTTCTGGTCATAATGATCCGGGATCTGTACAACACCTGTTGCTTCATTACTCGATGAGAATAGTCAGCTATTTTAGGACTGGCAGTTATGGTATCTATATTCTAGAATTCCATGTTCATGCACCGGTATTTATGAAGCAATTTTTATCAAGCAATATTTTGACGGCCTAATTTTTTGAGCAGTTATTTTCTGATCAAATTTGTGCAAGCAAATTGCCGGCTGCGCTACTCTATGGAACACTTGAAAAAACATGTGTAACAAATTTTACCGATTGTGTTTTAATCAATCATTTTTTGAATTTTTTCTGGTAAAGACTTCTTCAGGAACCACTTTTAACCGTTGAAGGATTTAACATTTCTTTACACTTATATATTCAGAATACAAATTTCTTAGCTTTTTCGAGCTTGAGTGAATGCGCAATACGAATATAAGCAAGCAGTGTGACAAACGAATGAAGCTCATGAGTTCAACGTCTTAATCAATAAATTGAAATTACAAGTTTTCAGTAGCACCTTCAAATTCACACAACCAAACCCGTTTTCCAAAATTAAAAAATACAAAATTTTCACAAAACGAGCGAGTGAAATAGAAACAATGGCTGTGCTTGAAAAAGAATAAAAAAATGAAACACAGTAGGTTACTCTTAAAATTTCACTTAGAAAAGCAGTACAACAATTTCATGTGATAGATAACTATTGAACGTCGAGTATTTGAGTTTGGAACTAGCAGCAGGCGAAGGTCGGGATAGTGCGCCAAGGAGAGGCAGGAGTGAGGGGGGGGGGGGGGNAGTAAACTGGTTCTTAACGGGCCAGAGGAGGGAGGGCGGGGGCAGAGGAACAAGAACCGTTCCTTGCAAGATCGTCGCGAACCAATCGCTCCCCCCCACACGACCGTTATATGATGAGACCGGCACTGCGCACTCTCAACTGCACGCATTAGTGCTCGCAACCTCCTACGTCATTCCATGCACCGGTTGAGTGTACGACAGTTTGAACACCAGTGTCAATGCCTAGCTAAAAAATACCGCATTAAATGATAAAATTTGTGATAAATATCAATTACAGTCCTGACAGTCGGTCTCCCTTCTGAAATTGCTGTAATTGTATTTACTATGCCACCCAGAGGCACAAATTCTAGAAAACATAGTCTTGCGACAACAGAAATTCAGGCATAGCTAAAGAACGCCAAGAAATTTGCTCCCTCATTCGTATTTCCAACGTCATGCACCATATTTAACACGATTAGAATAATAATCAACCCTGAAAGTGAATGCTTGCATTAAAACGAAAAATTAGAGAACAGGTAAACAACCAAGAGCTCATAGAAACCAACACAATGCGCACACAACACACGTCACGCAAACACAGCGTGGATCGTGCGTCCGCCCAACCGACGCATCACGTCCGCGTCTCCCAACAGCGGTGCACAAAGGATGCTTTATTCCAGTCCATCAAGCCTGATACATTCCATCTTGTGCATTGGTTTTTCAATTGCTTTACAGCTAACACCATGACGCAATGACTGCAGTTCATGTATCAACTTTTTGGGATACAAACGGTTTTTCTTTCCTGCTCGCCTAAACGAGTGGAATACAACAGCTAGGTCTCAGAAGCGAGGGAGCTGAGAAGCCTTGTATTTGCGATGATGATCTACTTGTCCTGGCATGTAGGAAGCAAACATTCGTCTGGCCGCCCAACACATGTTATTTCACGTGTCACATGTCCCTCGTTATTTTGTGGATGAGAAATTTGTAAAAAATAAAATACATTCCAATAAAATTCAAGGTCTGTCATTTAAAGATTTTAAAAGGCCACTTATCATTCTACATAAGATGGCAAGAGAAAGTTTTGAAAATGGAACTTTTTGCCGTTTCAATGAAAATTTCGATGAAATAATAGGCTAAACACATTCCGCGCGTATTGGGTCATATGTGTACCATTCGGTAAATTGCTCATTCAAGTTCCGATATTAAAAAATGACATTTCATCTATTTTGCAATCTTTTTAAAAAGTTATCATGCGAGGTGAAATATTATCGTGCAATGGCATTTCTATATTTCTAACAAAGACTATAAATGTATTCCAGCAGAAATGTCTATGTATTTCACAATTCTGCTACTTACAACCTAACCAAACCAACCGTTAACAATAGCAAAAACGCAGTGACCATGCTAATTGGAGTTCAAGTTTAAATTCCTCACCTGGCGTTGTTAGAAGAGGACGAGCTGCCTGAGGTTGATTTACTGTGTTCTTTCTTCAACATCGAAGCAGCGTTGTCGGTAGGTTTAATTTTTTCGTGCACAGTTTTCTTCTCCTTAATTCTATCCTGCTTATCATTTTTCTTGGCGCCGCCCTGAGTGAGCATATTCATGGCCATTTTAGCAATGCCCGCCATAGGATTCTTCTCCGATCCGCTACCGCGTCCTCCGTCTGCGGACATGAGGCTCACGACCGACGCAATCATGTCTAAGTTATCATTCTGCTTCTTGTTTTTGTTCATGCTGCTCATCAGCGTCATGGCCATGCCCATGAGGTTGTTGTCACCCGTTTTACCGCCGCTGTTCAGCATACCCATCACAGAATCTGCGATGTTGTTCTCGCCTGTTTTACTACCCCCGTTTATCATCTTCAAAACAGATTCCATGATATTATTTTCACCTGATTTACCGCCTTGTAACAACCCCATAACAGACTCGAAAATATTGTTATTCTCGCCATGATTGCTAAACATTGACAATAAATTTTCTATAATGTTTTCACCGTCGCCATTACCCATCATCCCCATTAACCCTTCCATTAAATTATTGCCATTTTTCCCTTTAGATTTCCCCATCATCCCCATAAGTGGCAACAGGGCAGCGAGTGGGTTAACGTTCTTTTTTGCAGGTTTTTCCTTTAGCTTCCCTACGCTCGTCTTGCTCTCTGTGGCCTCAGGGCTTTGAAACTGAGCGGTGAGGCTCGTCACCATCTGTAGAATAGCGTCCGTTTGCAAATCAATGTCATTTTCTCGTAAGAAAGTATCAATGGCCGGCTTGGCGAGGTGAAGCAATCGAATAGCAAAGCTAGAGCCTGGTAAATCAGACGGGGTTGTCGGAGTGATGCTCTGCAACAGTTCGGATGCGTTGAAATTCGGAATGACTTCTTGCAGGACGAGTGCAATCGGTGACTTATCTCCAGCAGTAATCAAAGTGAACAAAGCAGTTGGCAGAGAATCAATTTCCCCGTACAGATCCTTGATCTGCTTCAACTTATGGGCCACTTTAGCCGGTACAGCTTCTGATAGAAGCTGCCAAAAATTGTGCAAGAGTTCGCTGCTGTCATCTCTACCGATTGTGGGCACCAATGAATCTACCAAAGCTCTCATCAACTTTTGCCCCTCTACTGTATTTAATATTTGAATTGTGGTTGAAACATTTGTTGATTCCTTCAATCCTGGAGTATGTTCCAAAAGATGGAAGAATTCTTTCTGTGATCTTCGAATATCTTCACTGGAGAGAGTCGAAGTGAGCTGTGGAATCTCATTCACTCTTCCTCGATTGTTTTGATGCGCAACCACACCGAGCGATAGAACAAACGTTAGCACTAGCACGCGCGTACACTGCACCCTCAACGCCATCTTGACCTCAACTGACACTGGTCTGACAGCTGCAGGGTTGCTTGCTTCCTTGCTGACTGTTGAGCGGAGCACACGGTAGCTGAGCACCGTGGAGCGGAGCCAGCTGACGGCAGGTTAGCACGCTAGGCTGTCAACGAAAATCAGTTACTGTGCATTGCTAATTATTAAGTAATTTGATACTAAAATTACTAAGTAAAATATCAAATTACTAAGTAATTTGCTCTCAAATTACTAATTCCTCTCAATTAGCAAATTACTGAGGAATTTGCAAATTACTAAGTTTTTGCTCTCAGTGCGTGGAGGAAATGAACTTTTTAAAATAATTATAGCACAGAGATATCAACGTTTTAAGAAACAGTAAAATGCGTGATACTTCACTGTTATGCATTACAAAAGAATCAAGCAACATTATATTACACTCGTAATGGTGATCGATTGCATGGAAAATATCGATCACAGACTGCATTAAAGGTCAAGCGTTTATACAGATAATTCTCAATTTAAACAGCTTATGAAAACTTTACTTCATGTATATAAAATTGTGTTTCAGCTACTCAACTAATATGAAACTTGATTGAAGTTATGAACAACTGTCACTAATTTTTCTCTTTAATATTTTAAGCTTGCATAAGATGATGAAATAAGTGTCGAAGATTGAATTGACTTCCAGGAAATGATTACTCATGCTCAAAGTTCTATTCAGGAATTTTTTATATTGAGTTTATCTCTCATGTATAAATTCCTCAATTAAAGTTTTCACGGACTGTTTATTAAAGTCCGGCTTGAAGGTTTTTATCGTACTCGCGCAAAAATACTGGGAGTGTACAAGAAAAAGTAACAAATTTTTCTTCTCATTGTATCATCCATTCGATTGTCATTCTTTAAAAACATCGTCTTTTCAGTAAGGTTTCAGTAACAATACATACTACACGATAGAGAGTCGAGCAAGACTATCAGGACTCCAAAAAATTTCCAACTTTTCTTAGGAACGTTAATGTAAGTATAAATGTGTTGAACTATTTTATCTGCAAAAAATGTTTTTATGGGTATTTATTTATAAAATTTAATTAATTGAAGTTTGAAAACTCTTTAACAACCCAATATGTATTACAAATGAAAGGACATAGCTATTTTTAATCTGTTTTGAGGTCTTTTTTTTTTAAATTTGAAGACTTTCATCTAATGCTTGGAATTTTGGATAAAAGTAATGAAGATATTTCATTCAAATACTTTATTTTGACTCAAGCCTCAATTCAAGTGACATGTCATATCTCTTTTACACTAAATTATCTTAGGAAAGCATGTATAAATTTCTTCTCTAGACTATGGAGAGATGCTGGATAATCTAATTTAGTAACTATTCAGTTCTTGGAGACAAAAAATAATGGATGAAAATTGTATGTTCTGTTGATTCCTCTAGAGGCAATAGTTTAAGATCTCATTAATATTCTCATATTGTTTTGGGCTTGAACTATGTCTGTAGTTAGTTCTCAAGATTTAAGTTGTGTAAAAAATTGAAATATTTCAGTAGTGATTCATTTTTATAATGATGCTTGAAATTTGTTTATTCTATGGATTTATATCCATGCATTATAATTAAAATAATGAATAACCATCTCCACCAAAAGTTTTAGAACAATTTGCCTTTTTTATGAGCTCTTAAGTTGCTGCATGCTTTTGTCATTTTGGTGCTAAAATCATTTTGAGTGCAATGTTCAATAAGAAGGATATCTGATCTGGCTTCAGCAATAGTTTGCATCACATCAGGTTAAGTTAGACAATATTAGGGTAAGGAATCCTTAGTGCTTATTTTTTGTACTCCATCAATGTTTTATTGCTTTTAAAATATCAGCTAAGCTCTCAAAAATGAAAAATTTTCATCAGAAAATTACATGAAATAAGTTTAAAGCATATGTGGCAGTTGCTTCAGCATTATAAATAAATGTATATGAAATTAAAGTTTTTTAACTTTAAAACCAGTTTTTTAATTTAAAAGGTTGTATAGGTATATCTCTCTAATTTATATTGCAAGGTTTTTCAATTGTAGAGTACTCAGTATTGACCATTGTCATCAATTAACATGTGTTTGGAGTCACACAGCCGCAGTGCTTACTGAACACATTGGATAATATAATGTGTAAACAAAGCTCAAGACTGTAGCATCATATAATTTTCTTCTGAAAAACCATAGTAGAGGGTTCTGATAGCTGATATTATTTTATTCCTCAAAACAAGAAACAGCTGCAAGTTATTCACATTGAATTTTTGTTATATTTCAAATTCTCTATTTATTCTTCTATATTCTTAAAATCCTAAGTTTTAGCTAGTATATATATGTTATTTAAATACTCAACCTAGTTCTTGTCCCTAGAACACATGCAGTAGTTGAGTTTATGATGCACTAAAAAGTGTTGCACAAGTTGACTTATTCTGAGCTGCAGCCTGATATTTGAAGATATATCTTGCTATTCTGCTGTCTTATTTTCATCTATTTATTTATTTTTCTCTATATTAATTAATTGCAATAAATATTGGTTGACAATTTGAAGAATGTCAAGCTTTAAATACACAAAAAGTCATCAAAATTATTAATTAGAGCTTATACTACTTCAATGTGTGCATGCATATTTGGAATATTATTTTAGCATTCAATCCTTTTTGAAAAAAGTGAAATTGAAATACAATAAATATCTTATATATTGTGCCACATAGCAAATTTTATTGTTTCAAATTTTTTTATTAACATTTTCCCTTCATCTCATCACCTGAAAAAGTATTAAAACTGAGCATGTCATTGTTTATCTTAACTATAATGTGTAAGTAGATTATAATAAGTTGAAGAAATAGATTAACTTGATGACATTTGTGTTCCATGCTTTTCTTCCCTACTAGTTTTGGTGTCTGTTATTTATTCTAATTTCCTCCTTGAAATTATTAATGCAAATTAACCTATACCATATATTTTTCATTCTTAAACTTGCTTCTTTTGTAGAGTTTTATGGTTTCTTTGCAATTCTTCTTGCACATAAGCCTTCTTGTGTTTAATATTGATACTCTAGTGAAAGTTAGGCTTATTATTTGTGATGTGCTAAAAATTTACTTGAGAACTGTTTTGCAACTCCCCTTATATCTGCCTCATTATATTTTTTTTGCTCAGTGGCCAAAATAATGTCTGGTGGTGGAGGAGGAGATGCCAGTGCTGTGCTGCGAGGCATTCTGTTGCTATGGAATGAAGCTGCCAAGCAAGCTTCGCTGCAGACTTCTCGCAAGTGGCGCACCTCTTCTGTGCGCACAGCTCTAGTCAATGCTGCAGACACCTCAACAAGGCAGCAAAAGTCCATCAAGGATTCTGTAAAGAATGAAAAAAATCAGGTTATTCATTTTCTAATCCAAGATATTTTGTATTATGTTCATTTTTCATTTGAGGGTAACATTTTCTGTTTACTACTGATAGTGTGGCTGCAAAGGTCTACTTATTTTGGTATTGAAAATGGAAATTTTCAATTTTTATAAAATTTTAAAGAATCAATAGTTAGTGATAAATTGTTTTGTTGAATCTATTCTAAATTATATTTCCATGCTCAGTCCTGGTTGAAGCATATCATTTAGTTGAAAATTCATTTTCATATTTCTTAGAGGCAAAATGTTGACTTGACATGTATTTGTACAGCAAGTCTTTGATTTGTGACAAAAATTCATTCATACAATGTGTTGTAACATGATTTTTAGCATAAGTCAGAACACACCTAAATACAGTACTCACATAAGCAGCAAAGTGACTCAGCTACATTTGTGCAGTATGTGTATTAATGTCATAGTCACTATAGAGCAAGGGTTTCCAGCCTGTGGTGCTTGCACTTCCTGTGGGTGTGAGACAATATTCTAGGAAGTGCGAGATAAATAATAGGAAATTGTATGTTTACATATTTATTTATCATGCGTATGTTTACATATTTATTTCAGGTGGGCGAGGTTCAAATGAAAATTCTTTAGGGGTGTGGGAAAAAAAATGTTGTGAACTCCTGGTCTCAGGTATAACATGAGCTACTCTAATAACATCTCTGCTCTGTAATACCCCATTTTTTCCGCCACAAGACGCTTTAGTCTCCCACTACCGAGAAAGAGTAGTACACTTGCAAGGTTCCTCATGACGCAACTATCATAAGTCATATAATATTTGGTCCATGTTTTATTGGGAATTGTATCATATTCAAAAAACATCAGAGTCAATATAATAGAAAACAGAGGACACTTTGTTCAACATTAAGGAATAAAATAAACAGCTGATATCCTCAACCTTCTTTTAGAGACAATGTTTCTTGATAGATTCAAGTCCAATAGTTTTCATTGCATCTCTTTACAGACTCACAGTTCACCATCCCAAGCTCCTTCGTTGCCAAAGCCACTCGAAGTGGCTGCCAGGCTGGGCATGGTAGCTCAGGGAATCTCCTCTTACATGGGTCAGGCTAGCCCTCTGGCTGCCCCAGCTGGCCTCTCTCAAATTTCTAAAGCCATTTCCCAGACGGCGTCCACTGCATCGTCTGCAGCTGCCTCTGTTGCTGCTGCCGCCACCTCGACGCAGGAGGCTGTAAGTGCTGCAGTGAGGGAGGGTGTGGAAAAGGTCTCCAACATATCCTCACCTTTGCCATTCTCAAATATTGGGTCCTCTCCACCGCAGTCTGCAGCATCAACTCCATCTCCTTTAACATCAGCTCCACCTTCAGCATCAGTTCCACCTTCTTCAACATCACCTCCATCAGCATCAGCTGCGCCAGTTTCACCCTCAGCACAGAAATGGGGCCCTGATGCTAAAGGTAGTTAGTTCTTATCATCTGTCGCCATTGGTGTCGCCATTGGCTCAAAGGTAGTTCCGACGCGATTCGCGTATTTTGGCCAGGACTTAATTTGTTAATAATTTTATTGTTACATATTTCCCGTGACTAACATATTCCCCCTACAATTATTGCTATTTTCACAGGTTTTCCATTTCGTCCTTCAGCGTCGAGTGAGTATGACCCAATAATGGACCCGACGGTGGCTGAGCTGGACCTGGAGAAGATATTGGGCTTGAAGAAAAAGAAGGGCAGCGCTCACACCACCTTAGGTTCATCTGAGCCACACGTTTTCGATAATCTAGATTTTAGGCACAACCAGAAACTCAGGGATGATCTGGACGTCAGGGGTGAGCTCATTCAAGATAAGAGGGTTGATCAGTTTGCCAAAGACGTGTCTCAGGCTGTAGATGATGCATTGTTAAGCATGGACGATGCGCTTGAATCTACTAAAGACCGAATGGAGAACTTGAAGGAAGACTTGCAGTTTGCAGAGGTTTCGGACGAACAGCTGAATGCCATTGAGGCAAAACTACAAAGCATTCGAGGAACAGCCTTCATGACTGACTTCAATACGGTACAGAAGGTGGACCTGGCTGCTGGGGAAAAAGTGGAATCGACCCTTCGCGACGTTGTGTCTACAAAACTAAGACCTGCCGCGTCAGCTTCTCAGAAACTGAAGCGACTGCCTGTGAAACCCAGCTCCTCACGTTCGACTTCTGGGTCGCAATCGCCTGCCTCTCCTGCGCCTAAATTGCTGGGCAGGAAGCCGCTTGCCAAGGAAAAGCCTTCATCCTTAGTGAGTTTTTCCGACCAGGACTTATTACGTTTTATGGGGGAAAGTAAACCAGAAACATTTTAAAAATAAATGTACGGACAAGTATGTGCTGTCATTACGTCAGCAATGCTGACGTCATGGCAACGAACCAATAGCGGTGCCAGATTTAGGGCTAGCAGTGATGCCAGATGTAATATGAGCGCTGCTATTGGTTCGTTGCCAAGACGTCAGCATTGCCACACGGTCGACGAAAAAAATTCTGGTTTGACCCAACCTTGTTTCTTCAACCATGATGTATTTTCCCCCATAGAAATGACTCTACCTTGTTTCCTCTATCGTGACGCTGATGCTGTGGTTCGTGTTTCAGTTGTCCGACTCCTCCCGGGCTGTGCGGGTGCCCGACTCTCGGCTGAGTCGCCTGGTGTCATTTGGCAGCCTGGCCGCTGGTCTCAGTGTTGGCACCCTCGCAGAGATGACCCGCAGGACGCTGGGGGGCGGCAACCAGAGGGAGGGCGCAGGCTTGCTCGATTCCTCTCCTTTCCTCACAGAGGCAAATGCCAACAGGATCGTTGCTACCCTCTGCAAGGTTCGAGGTAACTTCTCTTTGTAGTGGCTGCGTGTGAATCAAGTCCCTCATGCTTAATTACAGCTTGACACTTTTTTCATTTTAATCATAACTTGAAGGAGTCTATATTTTTATCCTCTCTGTTGTGGCTGCATGTGAATCACATCTGTGAGGTTTAATTACAGCCCAGTACTTTTTTAATTCAAATTTTAAAGTTGTAATAGTTTATATAGTGTTGCTATAAAAGTTTTAAGTAGTTTTCTGCTCTGTCGCTTCATGATATTTTTCTCAAGTTTTGGAATTATTTTTGCAAGTCTCTTTGGTTGGTATCCACAATACCTGACTTCATTTTGGTTTATTATTCCTCGTCTACGGAGCTGCCTAACTTGCGCCTCCTGTCCAGGTGCCGCCCTCAAGCTCGGCCAAATGCTGAGTCTGCAGGACAACGCCTTCATCAACCCAGAGCTGCAGAGAATATTTGAGCGCGTGCGACAGTCGGCAGACTTCATGCCTGACCGACAGCTCCAGGTGACGTCACGGTAGAGGAAACAAGATAGAGTCATTTCTATGGGGGAAAAAACGCCTCCTCGTGGGGAAAGTTCCCCTAGTACATCGGTGTATTTACAAAGACTTCTCCTCCTGTATCTTGATTTAACTTAGCGTGTTTGGCCATCTCATTTACAGTGCGCATTTTCTTCTTTTGTCTTCTCAGTCATTTTTTTTGCTGTAGATGGCGTATTTAGGAACATTTAAGTCCAGTTCTATTGGAAAAGTTTCATTTCCTGGATAGTAGTAGTGAATATTACTTTTACTTTTAGAAAATGCTGCGAGAAGAGCTGGGCGAGGACTGGAGGAATCACTTCGTCGAGTTCGATGAGCGTCCCTTCGCTGCCGCTTCCATTGGCCAGGTGGGGGCGGGTGTGGGCTGTCAAACGCCAGCACAGCAGAGCCTGTCCTCTCAGCAACGTTTTAATGCGCTATTATTTTTCCACTAGTGTACACGACCCGTTAAATATGACGGGATTCCATTATTTCCTTAAATAAGCCCCAAGATGTGGATGTCAAACAAATAAATCCATCCTAATAGTATCCGCCATTAAAATATTCTTGTACTTGTGCACTGGTGAAACTCGTATCACAGATACGGTCATTGAGCGTCCTTGTGAGCGTCAAAGACACACGCACCAACTAATTTAATGTGGTCATTGAAATTTCCATTGTAATAACATAGGAGAAATTATGCACAAAAAATATATATACATTTTTTATTTATAGATTTAAGGAGACATTTGGCGTTTTATTATATAATATCGATTTCTAGAATGCGCTCAAAATCTTCTACTGAACAGAGGCCGGGCACTGGTCCTCCAAGGTCTTTTAAAATTGATTTACGTCATTTGCGCAGTTTGCACTCAATTTCAGAGTGATTAACTTCCTTTCAATTTTTGAGAAATTTTGTATTTTGCACACAAAACGTGACTAGTACATGCGGATAGTAATTGAACAAAAAACATCGCAAACAAATTTTAAATCGCATGCGGATTGTACGTGTTCAAAAAACATAGTAAAAGTATTTAAATAGATACGTTGAAACGCGCAGGTGCACGAAGGAGTGTTGCCGGACGGTCGGCGCGTGGCCGTCAAAATCCAATACCCTGGCGTGGCCGACGGCATCGACAGCGACATCAACAACCTCATGTCCACCCTCAACGTCGCCAACATCCTGCCTGAGAGTACGTCACGGTGGAGGAAACAAGATTGTCATTTCTATGGGGGAACATACACCTCCTCTTGTTCGGCTAGCAAATAGGACGGCTTTATTTCAAACAAACGTCGTGACGTCACCATTGCGACATGTCGTTAGGCCAATAGCGGTGCCAGATTTGGGGCTAGCAGTGTTGGGATTTTTATTCCAAACCAACATCGTTTTGTGTCATGGCAAAATTCTGTAACTCATGCTTGTTGTTTAATTACTAGTGTACACGACCCGTCAAAAATAACGGGACTTGACAGTTTCCTTTAAATAAGCATTTAAATATGGATGAAAGCAGATACATCCATCCCAATAGTACCCACGATTAAAATATTTGTGTACTTGTGCACTGGTGAAACTCGGATCACAGATACGGCCATTAAGCGTCCTTATGAGTGGCGCTGAGAGACGGACCAGCCTAAGTGCACACAATGCTCCACAAATGTAACGTGTTCAATGAGATTCCCATTGTAATAACATAGGAGAAATTACGCACGAAAAATAAATTTATTCATTTAAAAATTGAAGGTGACACCTGGCGTTATGTCATATAGTATTAATTTATTGAGGATTCAGTGCATTTGAAGGTGTAATTCGATGCTGTGACGTGGGTTGCAGCGCTGTTTGTTGACAACGTGATCGAAGTGGCGAAGCGAGAGCTGGCCTGGGAGTGCGACTACGAGAGGGAGCGGCAGTGCGGCGACAGGTTCGCTGCTCTCGTGGCCCCGTACCCGCAGTACTACGTGCCCTCTGCAGTACCTCACCTCAGCACCAAGAGAGTATGTCATTCTCTTGCCTTCTTACTTTCTATTTCTGTGCGCAGTACCGAGCTGTAGAAACGTTTAAAACGATTTAAACAATTTAGGTTCTCCCCGTTGTTCAAACGTTCAAACTAATTACCCTTCGGTATTTTTGATTAAGGTTCTCCCTGCTGTTTTAAAGAAATTTTGGATGTATTTTCGGAGTATGTAATTCACTTGCGTTCTTAGGCTCAATTTCTGCGTGCAGTATGGAGCAATAAACACTTTTAAACTGATTACCCCTCAGTATTTCTGATTAAGGCTCTCTTCTTAATATTTTTAATGAAATCTGAAATGTACTTTTATTTTTTGTTGATGATTTTTTTCCGACGCATAACATAAATTATTTCTGTTCGATAAATCTAAAAGTAGAGATGGCGAAACATGAGCCACCACTGCCAGGGGCTGAAACCGGAGTATTTTCATTTTTTGATGCATGATTTCTTTAGTGACGCATCCCACAATTAATATCTGTTCGATGATTTTGAAACTAGAGATGTTGAAACAAAAACGACCGCTGCCAGGTGCTGACGACGGAGCTGATAGACGGCACGGCGGTGGACCGGTGTGTGGACATGGACCAGGGCACCCGCGACGCTATCTGCGCTGGTTTGCTCGAGCTCACCCTCCGAGAGCTCTTCCAGTTCGGCTTCATGCAGACGGACCCCAACTGGGCGAACTTCTTCTACAACGCGAGCACGCAGCAGGTTTGTGGGGGTCACGGTAGAGGAAACAAGGTAGAGTCATTGCTATGGGGGGTAATACACTTCCTCTAGATTGACTAGCCAATTGAATGGCTTTATTTCAAACAAACTTCATGACGTCACCATTGCGACATGTTAGGCCAATAGTGGTGCCATTTTTGGGCTAGCAGTGTTGCCAGATGCAATATGAGCGCTGCTATTGGTTCTTTGCCATGACGTCAGTATTGCCACACGGTCGACGAAAAAGAAGACTGGTTTGACCCAACCTCGTTTCTTCTACCGTGGTGACGATGGTGGTGCGGTTAGCTGACCCGAGCGTGATTTCAAGTTTGAGGACGACGTGGTAAAAGCTAAATAATTTCGTTATTGCATAGTAAGATAGGTTGGAGTGGCGTAGGAAGTAACCAACTGGCTTCTTTTGATAAATCTGTTAATTCAGTAACCGTTTGTGCAGACGACCCTGTAGTTATTTCTTATTGCATGCCTGGAGATATTTTAGGGCGTTTTCATTTAGTTTCAGGCGTCTAATCTGTTTTCCTATGGCTTGAAATTATCGAAGCTGAAGAAAAGTCTAATTTCGAATTGTTCTTGTTATGCATTAATAAGTTGAACGGAAAATTTTGCGTGTGTGTAAATAGTAAAATATAAAATCTTTGTGGAGGTTCAGCGATGGATTATGAAGGCGATACCTCAGTTTCCTATTTTATCATCCAAAACCGAAAAGTTTCAGATCAAGATATTTTCAATGCCCAGCACTTCTCTAGAAAAGATTTATAAAGAAGTTTTCTATTCTCAGTTCGATACTACGCGGTGATCGTAAAGTTTGAAGGTAATATTTGTAATCTCATCATCAAGCTTAGAAGGAAGTGCGTGACTCCCCGACACTCGTGTTTAGGCAAGTCATTCTTCGGCTTCATGTTCGTCGTGACTCCTCTCCAATGTGTACAAGGGAAAACGGCCTCGTTGCCGTGATGTTCTCTCGTAATGATTGTGGGTGTGGAGAGCAAATTCCCTTGAGTGTGACAGCGTGCTGCTTGAACTCGTGAATTTAGCTTCTCTCGTTCCAAAGGTTTGGCAGAATGTTGTTATTTTCCTTATTTTGTGGCAGCAAACGACAATGGTGTGTAGGTTGAATAGGTTTCTTTTTTTCAAACTTTGTAGACTTTTCCAGTAGGTATGTTAGAATAGATTTCCTTTTCATCTTGAATAGGTTTCTTTTTTTATCTTGAAAAGGTTTCTTTTTCATCTTGAATGGGTTTCCTTAATTCAAACTTTGTAGACTTTGTATGTTAGAATGCACTTTTTTAGTTGACTACAGCTGAAAACTTGATGCTGACCTGAGCAGATTGCTCTGGTGGACTTCGGTGCATGTCGCGAGTACGACAAGAGTTTCGTTGACCTCTACATCGAGATCATCCACGGCGCCGCCACCGGAGACCGGCAGAAGGTGCTTCAGTTCTCTCAGGAAATTGGGTTTCTCACCGGCCACGAAGCCAAGGTGAGATTATGCGACGCATTGCTGCAGCAACAGTTAATACGTCGTGTAATAAACCGTTGTACTAGACTGAAGAAGCTATCTACTTCTGTATCGCTTGCGGTAAATAAATTGTTCGCATTGCTTAAAAAATGTGTAACTCTTATAGTTGATCAAAATTGTGTGAAAATTGTCTTCATATTGTGTGCTATTGAGATATTTCTTTCTTCAATCCCCATTGAAATTCATGTTTTAAATCATCGTACGAAGTTTCCAGTCTTGTTACGATTTTTTATTCAATCTGTTTCTTTTCGTATTGATTCACATTCTAATCGTGTGCGCCAAAACCGAAATAAGTTCTTGAGATGCAGGAGAACACGTTGCCGATCTCGGTCTCCTATCTCTCTCACGCAAACCTAAAATCGACTATGATAGACTTTTGTGACGTTGACGCCGAATATATTTTTTAACGTCCAAGATCCCCAATCGCGTCTTCAAAAATACCGTACTTTCTTTCTCTTGTTCGAAAGTCGTGACTAACGCATGAGTTAGTGGCTGGATTTGTTTGTGTTAACGCCTAAAATATTAGAACGTCAGAGATCCCCTATCGCATCCTCAAAAATATCGTACTTCTTTCTCTTCATCGAACGTTGTGGCTTACGCACGAGTTAGTGTCTGAATTTGTTTGCGTGTTGATCAGGTGATGAAGGAAGCGCACGTGGACGCCGTGATGATACTGGGCGAGGCCTTCCGCCACGACCACGGCTTCTCCTTCAGCGAGCAGGCGACCACCCGCCGCATCCAGGAGCTGGTGCCCACCCTGCTGCAGCACCGCATGTGTCCCCCGCCTGAGGAGGTCTATTTCCAGGCCACGCTCGCCTTTATTGATCAACTTTTGAAATTTGATCATTTTCAAGTCCGCCTGAGGAGGCGAATTTTCGGGCCACGCTGGCCTGTTATGGCTATGATTCTAAATTTTTTTTTCATTTTAATGAAATTTGATCATTTGATCATGTTACGTCCGCCTGAGGAGGCGCATTTTCAAGCCACGCTGGCCTTTATTCAGCCTATAATTCTGAACTTGTTTTATTTTTAATCGAAATGATCAAATTTTAAAATTTGAAGTGAGGAGGTGTATATGGCCTTTACTTTATTATGGCTACAATTCTAAACTTGGCCTTGTTTTGAATAAATTGTGGCAATATTTGTTCATTTTTACGTCCGCCTGAGGAGGTGAGAGAGGAGGTCCTTACGACGCCATGCTGGCTTTTATTGAGGCTACAATTATCGTAAACAATTATTCTCGTTCGTAAACTATTTCATAAATCTACTGCTTGCACACATCTCCGATAGTACATATAAAGTGGGTTTTGTGCGCAGGTGTACTCGCTGCACCGCAAGATGTCCGGCGTGTACCTGCTGTGCGCCAGACTGCGCGGTCAGGTCAACATGCACCCGCTCTTCTTCGACATCTACCGTCGCTACAAGGTCGGCGGCAGCTGGTAGCGACTGCCCACTTAGTCTTCTAGCGAATTGATCTTCTACATCGTCTATTTGAAACAGACTCTATTTTTTGGGGTGTCTGTGGCTTAATAGTCCCTTGTTTTTTCAGATTTTCTTATCCATGGATTTTACCTAAACTGAAGGTACTCAAAATAATACATACACTCTTTGCGCTTCATGTAATTTCTAAACTAAAAAAACTTCTGAGCCATCAAATTTGATGAGTTCGTTCTCTTTCACCTGAAAGGATACAACACCAGTCAGAACTTTCATGAGGTAGAAATCTGTTGACATCAATAAGTGGATCAGTCATTGAAGCTCTTCCAATATCATGGGGCAGTACTGCACATGCCATAGCCCCGCAACGCTCACTGGAGAATGCTGGCACAATTCTGTCAATCAGACAAAAAATGCGCCTAGTTCATTTTACACGATTTTCCAGTGGAGCTTTTTTTCATGGAGTCTTATGGAGTTGGAGTTTTTTATTACGTGAATAGCACCTCCTACCACCGCAACAGAATAGCAACTGAGAGTTTAGAGGGTGTCTTGCATCTAAGAGAACTCAAATCTATTGAAAAATAAAAATTGAAATTTCAAGAGTTGGCGCTTTTTTGTTAAGAGTTGAGGCTCGTGGACTGGAGGCCCGTCCCACAGAACAATTATCCTATTCTTGGCAGTCTCTTGATCAATGGAAGAGTTACACGGGTCATATCTGAAGTTCACTGGGAACATTCACTTCATCGTCCTCTGTCAGGCTACGCTCTTAGACTGATCCGTGCGCGCAAAGTTTCGTGTAACTTTGACGTGTTTGAAGCTCCCTCTCTTTTGCTTTATTTTAGCACTTTGGTAGGTTGAGAAATCTGGATTATTACTTTAAATTCCTCGAGCTGCGGAGTATGTTGTTATGTTCAATTCCGTTACGTGAGTGATGTGGGGCTTAGGGATTGGAAAAAGTTCGATTCTAATCGTTTTCCGCTCATTTGAAAATAGTTTGATCGCTCTGTTTTCAAGACGCTATTTCCATTCTGTGCTATTTCTATCTACGAAAATTCATTCCGTGGAACTATATTGTAATTGGTGTTGTGATATTGTTATGGAATTCCTTGGAACAACATTATAGCTGTTTCTGTGTAAATATAATTCTATCGATCTTGTCTTTCATTTTCTAAGAATTTTTCTGGGAGACAGTACGTTAATCTGAAGAAAAAATTACATCTTTGTATTCAAATCATGCAAAGAAAGTCGACTGAAAACTAGTCTGATTTCTACTCTCACCTGTCATCCACATCTTAGCTTACACATCTCTATTAGGTCTACGGTCGTAATTCACGTAAGTTCCTGTAGGTTTACTATAAGAGCTGAAAATTTCATCAAATGTCTCTTGGATAAATAAGGGGGCAAAAGTTTAGAAGTGACGTGCAATTTCGTGTAACCCGAGTTTGTTGCAAAAATGCTGCCTTCTCGTAAAAAGTAAATTGAATGTTCGTTCTAAAATCCGTAGATTTTTTATCGTCTGACCTACAAATCTTGAAAAAGTCGTTCGTAATTTGAGTAGCCTCACATGCGAATTATCAATAAATTTATGAAAAATCACATATTTGTTTGAAATTAAAACTCCAAATACTGAGATTGCCAAATTACCAACTGAACATTTACTCAAATTGAGTTTAAATCTTTACACTTAGTACATCAATATTTCGTCATCAATATCGATCTCCATTACTTGGCTTTGCTTGCCACAGATCTTTGCAATCTAAATCAATCTTTCTCTTTTGAAATCCATCACAAAAATATCAGTACTTTTTCTCGTCGGATTAGCGTATTTGAGACTCCCGTTGTGAAAGTGTATGTATTATGAAAGATTTATTTCCCACGAACAAGCACTCAGTTACTCGGAAGGTATAAGACTACACGTGATCTCTGACGTTCAACAATATTAGTGTTGTGGGCCGGATAAGCCACCAGGCTTCTATATAAACTACTCAAGAGATGAACAAATTGTGCAACGAGCTCTGGTAAATGACTTGGTGTTCTTATATTTATAACTTAAGACGGTTAGAATATATTAAACAAATGTTGCATGCTCATATAAAGCAAAGAGAGAGTACTGGTTGATGTTCTAATCTACGTTTTATTATTCAAATACAAGTGCAAGTATTTTTAGTCGTTGCTTCACTGTTTGAGATTTATTCCACCCATTATTCAGGGTAAAGAAAATAGTTTCGAATCGTTGTTTTGATAGATTTTTTTGTTTGATTCTGTTACCTATTTTTTAGTCATTTTTTAATTTGTCTAGTTATTTGAGAGCATGTAAGTTTCAAGCTTACTCGTAACGGCTGAGTAGGTGGAGCCTCCTCTAGTATCAAGAAGTGGAAAATTTTAAATTTGGTAGCGAAAAGAAAGTGATTTTGAGGTCTGACTTCTTTGAAAACGGGCGTGTGAGCTGTTTGCACAAATCATTGTGGTAATAATCACATTGAATAAATACACAAACATAGCAAGTTAAATACGTTGTTATTAACATCCTGGCGCCGGCGATGCACCTGTGTGTGCCGGTCACTAGATCCCGCTCGGCCGGGATTCGGTGCCGGTCACCAGATCCCGCTACGTTGGAATTTGGTCCCGGTCACCAAATCCCGCTCGGACGGAATTTGGTCCCGGTCACGTGGTCCCACTCGGCCGGAATTTTGTCCCGGTCACGTGGTCCCACTCACCCGGGATCTACTGCCAGTCACCAGATACTGCTCGGCCGGAATTTGGTCCCGGTCACGTGGTCCCGCTCGCCCGAGATCTACTGCCAGTCTCCAGATCCCGCTCGGCCGGACTAGAAATTAGATGGCGATGTCTCGCCGTTCCACGCCCCGTTTCTGGCTCTCTATCGCGCCCTGGTGACCACGGCGGCTTGTCCAGCCAGGCGCACACGGCGCGTTTGCCTGCTCTCTGGGGACCCTCGGTCTGAAGTACTGTAATGAACATCCGATTTTTCAAACTCGAGTGGCTCAGGTGCCGGAACCCATGTATAGTTTGTCTATTAGTACTCCTCTTATGGTACGCCTGTCTAAGGACGTCTTTTATTAATAAATTTTTTAATAGCCAATATGTTGGCATGTATCTCATGTGTCAACTTTTTTGGAAATAAAGGTTCTTTCTTTCTTTCTTTTTTCTTTCTTTTCATTTTTTGGTGAGTGACTGTAAAGACCCTCTTTAAGTTTGGAATATCGCTGTAAGTTCTGATGGAATTTCATATTAGGTTCCTACTTTAAATTTTTAAAAGTTTTGTCGTAAAGGTTTTAGGTTATTTCTTAATTTTCCTTGGAAATTGATTTTTCTCAGTTTCCGATCATAGAAATTAAAAAAATTACGAGGAACGGTGATGAAACACTAAAAATTAAGATTAATGGAGAAAAATGTGAACTCTTTTTTGTCCAGCATTGTACTGAAGCTTTGCCCGCTCTGAATATTTAAAGAGGTGGACGTGTCCTGCCCTGTCACTTCGTGATGTAAAAAATGAGTTTAATTTTCAAGGTCGGCAAGATAAAATTGAAGTTTTTACGACGTCAATGCTGTGAAAACATTTTGTAAATTCCTCAAAAAACTATTTTTCACTACACTGTACCAGGTGAAGAGTCACACACACACATATCTGGACAATATCTATAATCTGAGTTTCAAATGTCATTGAAGATTGCGTCGAATATATTCTTCTCCCATCTCATGAGGCTATTTCATAGAAAAGTTTTAGCATTGCTAGCAAAATTGATGATGATGTGTGACATTTTCACACACTTTGTATGCCAGTACTTTAGGCATTGTCACGAATTGCGACTGTAGTGAGAGGACCGTCACTTCTGCTGCTGAAGTATCTAAGGCATCTTCTTTATTAATTTTTTTGGCATTGGATAAATCAAACTCAAACTTGAGTCGACACAGCATCACAATCTTCCTAGAAAATTAGTTTTCGAATCATAGAATCAAAAAAGTAGACGCATGCAAAAAAAACTTGAAAAACTACTTTTACTCGTACTCACACAGCTTATGACGAATTTTTGAGTAGTGACTTTAGGAGCACCTGAGCACGAATTAAGGTTGAGTACGAGTAAGCGTAACATGACGCTCATTCTCAACACAACGGAGCGATGGAGCCACTGAAGCAATCTATCGTATTAAATAATAGAGAAAAGAAATGATTTTGTCGATCTTCCCATTCATGTATTTCCAAAGGTCCTTCTAACAAAACTACTAGATGATTTCCTCTACATGATCCTATGAATACATCTAAAAAGCAACGAATTCTAAGCGGAAGACCAAATCATTACGAAAACCTAGCCTATTCCCATCGTTTCGGCTGCGGTCAAGAAGCTTCTCTCCAAAATCCAGCCATGAAAGATAAAATTTTGTATATTACCATTGTGAGAGAGAGCGGACGTTTTCTAATCACATAAACGTTTGATCTAAGTAATGTCGCAGCTTCTGCCTAGTGAAGAGGAAGTCTAATGGCTATTACGGAGAAAAGATTTGACTTCTACACGCGGTCGTTCCTCCGCATTATAATGGATTCTGCAGAAGTAGACAGTCTCGCCACCATCTTTAAACCATCACAGTTAAACTAGATCTGGCGTCTCAAATTCGCCTTTTATAGAAAGGTAAATTGTTCCTGAGCCACTCGTGTACAAAGTGTTGAAGTTGAAAAATCATGAACCCAAAATCCAAGTTGGTTATTATATAAGTTTTCCCCGTAAACTTCTAGTTGATGAATCCTGTAAATGTTCCTTAGTGTAGGATCAGCTCCCCAACAGATGTCTTATTGACATAAATATATGCATTGATCAAAGAATAGAACATTGCTGACTTGTGGTTCGATGGTGACGTAGCGTTGAGGCAGTGTAGCCGAGTTACGACAGCGATACGTTACTCACATTCCTTGTTACGACAGTGATACGTTACTCACATTCCTTGTTACGACAGTGAGACGTTACTCACATTGCTTGTTACGACAGTGATACGTTACTC
>JACJUY010003069.1:5314-23963 GCA_014220935.1 Platorchestia sp. MABIK | reverse complement strand
TTAATGTTGATCAGCAAAATGGCCGGCACATCGTAACTATTCCAATGGCACCATCGTAATGTTTGACTGGCGGGATTTCTTCAAGTCAGAGTAGTTTGTATTTTCTAAACGTGCAATACGCGAGATATGAATGTAATTCAGTAGCTCCTTATGCAAAAATTTATTGAATCTCACTCATGGCTCTTCGCATGCATTAAAAAAGGAATTTTTTCCTTCCGTATGAACGAACAAGAAGCGACTTGAACGCTTCGTGAGGGTAAAAGAAAACTCACTTTGAATACAACATTTATTTATTTATTTATTCTGAGACCACGATGTGACGGACGAGCGGGTATCATGCCGCTCATGCTGACTCTTCTTCCCTGAAAACTCTCCTAACTTCCTTAACTTACACCTGGCCTTCGTCCGCTGGAGCAAAACACAGTGAGCACAACTGTGCCGAGCAGAACACAGTGAGCACAACTGTGCCGAGCAAAACACAGTGAGCACAACTGTGCCGAGCAGAACACAGTGAGCACAACTGTGCCGAGCAAAACACAGTGAGCACAACTGTGCCGAGCAGAGTGTGGCCTCCGCTGCTCAACAGGCATCTTAACTCGCTTATGATTGTCAATGTGACAAAATAAAAGGACGCCAAGATGGAATAGCAACGAATTATTATCGAATTGGACTAGCTATGTCTGAATGCTGCTTAATACTAGTGCAGAAGTCAATTCTTTCGCAGTAGTCATTCTTGAACCCAATTTCACAAAATACATGTAGGATGGTATTTTCAGTAACATTTTTTGCACAAATCTTCGAAGTAGTTTCATCGAACGTGCGGCTTACTCTAACTTCCATTTCATCAATATACTTGCTCCATCAAAGAGCATTTATTATGCAGCCACCAGCTGCCGTAATTCATGAAAATACTTAATATGACAACATTTATTCGGAAGAGCAGCCAAGGCATTGGGCCACGGTGTCACCTCTATCTTCGCTCATTGTTCGATAATCAAGAGATATAGTAGTGGCATCTGTCTCTCTTATCACGCTGATATGGTACAGATATGGACATTTACATTATTTTTCCAAAAGCTTGTGTTTAAATGGCAGAACACGCACAATTTGCGTCTTAATATTTCACATAAAAAATCGGGTCCAATAATTTCTACCGCTTAACAGATACCCTCGTGAACTTGTGAGAAAAATAACTTGGTAGTGAAGCCAACCGCAATTTAGAATAAGTATTTTTAAATGAATTAAATAACTTTTGCTCTGTGATTTTCAATAATTTTTGTATTGCTTCAAACTATTTTCATAAGTTTACAAGATCTTCATTTCCCATGCATTCTATTCGTAGCTGTTCATAAACTTGGTTGCTGACAACGTATTAAACCAGTGATTTGGCTTTTAATAAATTAATAAATTATGATTTCAACTAAAGCACAGTTTCTCCTAAGTAAACTTTCTACGCATCAAAACTTAAAGTTTGTGATTTAAACTTAAGCACAAGTACTTCTAAGTAATCTTTCTGCGTGTCAAAAATTGACAATTTCTTTCCTGCCGATGCAAGACAAAATGATGCAATTGAGGTAGCTTTGGCCTCCGCTTGCGTGACTAGCTTTAGCTCAGCCCTCAACAGCTGGCTTTCGAGAGCCGCCTGAATAAAACTGACGACTCATCGATCGGAGGCAGAGAGTGTTCCTCACTCGCACACTCACTCACTCCTTATGTCGGCGTGATTCATGCGGCTATGCGGCCTTGCACTGCCTCCCTCCCCCCCACACACACATGTACTGACGAACATAATTGTACACCTTATTAGAATAGCGTTGGTGGTAGGATGCCCGAGAAGTCACTGAACTTATTCGGGCCCACTTGTGGCTACACTCAAACTTGACCATTATACTAGACTTAAGAAACAATCTACTTCTGTATCGCTTGTGGTAAAAAAATTGTTTAAATAATGACACCTACGAATTACCGGGACATGGAAAACTGTGATTGTTTTTACATTAATGCATAAATCATATGCCGTACAGAGGTAAAAACAAACGAGTCACGTATAGTGCGTCTAGAAAAATCTAAAGTAATAATTTTATAATTTTTTTCACACCATAGTCTACAGCCACAATGGCTGTCTTCACATGTAACCAGAGTTAGCTCAAATTGTCCTACAATATCGGTTGACTAATTGTCCTACAATATCGGTTGACTAATGTTTATCACATGCGTACTTGATTTGTGAATGCATTTAAGATAAGTGAATATTAACAGGGTCTTTTGTGTTGTTTGTATTGTCCTCTTCTAATCCACACATTAACTCCCAGCACAAACACTAGTTTTTTAACAAATTGTGGTAAAAATAAGGTAACTTGTCATTCCAAACCCATACACTCGTGATCGGCGAGGTTCTCAGATGCCACACTGACATCCTGCGGTAACGCACTCAAGACATGGTACACAGGCCGCAAAACTCGGTTCCGTGTACTGGGTGTTGGCTGCGGAACAGCAAAACAATTGAGAGCAAGCCCGTGATGGTGACCGTCGGAACAGTCCAGTGTATCGCTCACCCAAAGCCCAGACGTGCGTGACTGCGGTGTCCAGCGTGAGCGAGGCGTGACACGACACGTAAGTCCCGAGTTGCCTGCCAAAGTGTGGGATGCAAAGTAGGACCAATTGTTGCGGTAAAATAAAGTTCCCTCATTTATCTAGAAACTGCCTGACAACGCAGCCATGATCGAGCGCGAGAGTTCATTCATTATCCAGCATCGTTAGCGGCAGCACACGCGTGTTTGCATCGCAGAGGCTCTAGAATGGTTGATAATTCCAATGAACAGAGTTTATTTTCAACACAGGTGAGGTCTAACACGTAGAATGTGAGCTTGACTAGAATATCAATGGTCATAATTTCAAATTTCAAGTTAGTCTGTAAACTAAACGCATTGTGTTTAAAAAGAAAGATGTAAAATGGCAACACAATCTCGAAATTTCTGTTAGAGTTTTTGTTTGCGAAAGCCTTCTGTGGCTAGACTGGCATCGAGTTTGATTAATTCTCTCTTATTAATAATTTGTAAAGACCAGTCCACACATGACGTCAGAAATGCCAGTATGCTTTCATTGCGAACGAAAATAACTTTTCAATGTCTTTATATCGACGTGATGACTATGATGAAGAATTTCGTCTTTGTTCTTTCTTGCCGTAAGTCAAAAATAACAAAATTGAGGACCAGTCTCGCTTTCATTCACTCAATGCTGCAGGCCCGATTTTAAAAGCAATAATGACTTATCATTTCCTAAGCTGTTTTTAATTAACATAACACGTCACTAATATATTATCTTTACCATTTTATCAAATTGTTGCACGGATGAAGTCAGATTCTCGTAGTACGACTAACGCGACAGTTTTTCATTCGTAAGTTTTCAACATGAAAAAATACTAATGCATTAAAAACCTGACATATGCTACATTATAAAGACAGACCAATTATTAATGCAAAAATTATAAGCTACTCACTTGTGATGAAGAACAAAAGACAAAACATGAAACAATACTATTATATATTAAGTCTTTTATGCATATTCTGAGCGTTGAAAGAATTCCAAAATCAAACAAGACCACAGCGCGTGGAAACGTGCATTAAAAGTAAGTACAAAAAAGTTGATAACTTATGGACCCGGCACAGAACACGACACTTCTGAAAAACATGACATTACATCTCATCAACCCAATCGTCTGCTAAAATACCATGGAAAAAGTGAATAAACCCTGAAATTTCACAGACTAAGGATTCCAGCTGGAGCTTGGACATTCACATAACTCTTAAAATCTTGTGAATAAATATGATGATGACGATAAATATTGGAAAAGTGCACTGGGGCTCAAGCAGCTAAAGTTCCAGAGGCTTCATATTTCAGATTGAACGACGGAACTTTTGGTGCGCTGACTTCCAGAATTAATTGAGGTAATGTAATCTGCAGAGGCTGAGATCCGTGAGCCTGGGTCATAAAATTCTCGAGTTATGGCGAGCGTGAAAATTAACGGCAGGCGCTTACATTTACTGATGATCTTGCGGATCAAAACTGCACTCAGGTTCTTAGACGTACTCGACACTCCATAAACCTGCACCTTCCACGCTTCCAAGTAATAGCAGAGGATAAGCTGTCTAATTCAGCGGTTTGTCGTTCACATGGCGTTGCAATTAAAAATAATATACGCTGTTCAGTGCTTTGATATTGACTTGCAGGTGTGTCCTCAATTGACATGGTATCGTGCTACTGAACATTCAAGAACTTCTCCAAATATCAATTGAGTCCTGTGGGGCCAGGTCATCTTCTACATCAAACGATGACCAAAATAATGCAGAAACGCAATGAACGCAAAAAAACACCTTACAAAAGCACATTGCATACTGAGACAAAGAACCACATCACCCCACAGTCAGCAGGTTCAATGGCCGACTCTGTCTTTACATTATGCAGGGACGATTTTAGCTTTCAGTAAAGTCGTAAATGATACACTGCTAGAGAAGCAGAAATTATTCAAATCGAACAATGACAGAGCCCCGCAGCATTAGTCTTAAGGTAAAGGTTTCATTTTCAAAAAATGGGATGTTTCTCCTGTTTTAGCGGCGATTTTTGCAGGACAAAGATTCGACCTTGTCTTGCAATCCAAACCATAAAATTGATTGCGTCGGAAAGAGCACCAGTATTTAATCATTTTGTAAAATTTGTAATAGCCTCATTGAGGTACTGTACTGTAAATACGATTGTTGTGTTGAAGCGGCAATTAATAATGACGAGACGAATTGTAACTACAGTTAGAATTGGAAGACAGAGCAAGTCTTCGCGTACAAAGTTACGAGAGACGTGAAGTTGAAAGAGCATTCTGGCTCTTAAAATTGTTGTCAACAGTTTTCCTGGGATGCTGACGACAAAACTGATTCCGTACATACGATCGTTAGACTGAGACTATAACATGTTAACTGCAAATTCGTACATTTAAAGAACCCGTAGAGAATCGATAAAATGTATAATTTGTAGTGAATTTAAATGAATTAAAGGTTATCCGAGCCATGAAAGTTTACGTATGTTGTTAATCTGGCTTCATCTCTACTAAGCATGGGATTTACCTTAGCTTTATTGTTTCAAAACAGCAATTTGGGAATTTTTCATCAAAGAAAAGTAGCGTTTCAATTGTTGGTTAGACCACAGTCATATCGCTATCCAGCAGCCATGCAGTGGATCACAAGCCTCATCTCATGGCCATAATGTGCAGCAAATCCAAGAAAGAAACAGACTTTCGCAGACACGCAATGATATCTTCACGGAGAGAGATATATTTCCGCTGCTGAACTGATATATTTGATTATTGAAAGATAACTCCTGAAGTTCATTATCGCTCACAGCTACGGCAGGCAGGCAGTAGTCGACCTGATTACGGTGGCTGCTATCAGTCGAGAATCATCAGATAACTTATCTCTCGTATCTTCACATACGAGTACAGCAAAAGAAAACTATGCACAAATATTACCGAAATTATCTGTACTACGTTTTGCAGCACGTCGTAAAAATGTTTGTTTTCAAAAAAAGTGAAGTTAAATTTACCTGCTCATTTAGTTCAGAACAAACCGTTTCTCTATGTCTTCTTGCAGTGAATAAAAACGCACGAAAAGCATGAATCAGGAAATATCATTCGAGGGTGAGAAAGACAAAATTTTGACCCAGTATGTTCACATGAGCTAACTTGGCCGAAGTAATCAAATACAATGAAGAAACTCAGTGAACAAATTAAGTAAGCTATGCGCAAGCTCTGCTGCACATCACCTGAGTATGTGAGCATGCAGCATGTAGTTGAAGTTTACACTCACTCGCCACACTCACACATTCTGCAGATGTGTGAGTGTGTGTGGGATCTCGAGAACTTCTCGAGACAAAAATTTCTTCTAGTGACATAATACAGACGTGTAAAAAGCGCATTTCAACCGCCATTATTTTACCATGTTAGTAAAAAGTTTTTGCTTTCTTTCTGCGAAAACTGCTCGCCCCGAAAAAAGACTCCTCTATAGAGCACAATGTTTCTCAGTCGCAGTGACGCACAAAGATCCTCGCTGCAATGACAGCACCGAGCGACAGTGACGTTTGTGAGTGCTCTTAAAGGCAAACTTTCTCGTTCCAAATCAAGTGACATCAAGACTAAGTGAATTACGAAACACGAAGCGGAATTTTTTTTCTGAACTGGAAGCTAAGGATGGATTATTGCTATGAAGAGCTTGAGTTTCGAATTTGTTGATCAACACCCGCAAAGTTTGTGCGTCATGAAAAAATTACATGTATAGGATCCGGTTGCGAGATGGCACAGTGCTTGCAAAATAGAGGTTACCAATACATCATGTCCTCTGGAAGTTTTATATGTACTTATGAACATTTCACAAAATATAAAAAAACTAATCATTGATGAAGGATGCATGAAACACAAGCTTTGAAACAAAATACAAAATCAAACACTTAAGGATGATAACACGTTATAATCTGATAGTGAACCTATTCAGTACTTTTGATGTAGCAAGTACGTCTGATGAAATGGCCAGCATAGTAGGTGAGCTTCTTCTGTTAAGGAATTTTCAAAATGTTAAGATATTTAAAAGAAAAACAATGTAATACATTTCATGTACCAACTTTATTGGAAACTGTTTCTTTCTTCTGTACAGCTGGACCCGCGAAGCGTTGCCGGTAGCTCGCTACAAAGAACTGAAGGCAGCGGCTCCTCGATCGGACAGCTTTCTGAGGACGCCGTCGTAAGAAGTCATTCTTCCTCGTCATGTGCTCGTTCTACTTGCAAATGAAATTCGATTTCCACTCGAAAAAGTTCCGAGGCGAGCGAGATGGACGCTCGAGTTATGCGTTTCAGATCCCATTTGAATACATAGACCCTCGGCGCTGGTGCGCGTCTCTTTCATTCCAAAATGGAAACTTACAGGAATAATTTGAGTTCGATGATCGCTACGAAGTTATATCGACCAATTGGTCCATTTAAAATCATTGGATACATGATTGAATGAGACCTCAGAGCTGCTCTGCATAGATCAGGGTTCGGAAGGGGCTAGACACATTACTACTAAAAACAAGTTCAAAGAGTAGCATGTGTATAGTAGCATTCACACTAGCAACGTAAATAATAACAATGAATAAATTTGACAAAACTAACAGAAATATACTTAAAAATATAAGCATGCTTTACTCTTACAATATCAACTCGTAGAAGTCATCGTATACAACTCGCGCGTAGCACCGTAGAAATCATATAAAATAAGTTTGTATTTACAATGACTATTTTCACAACATCCTGCTGTTTGTATATAATGTTACAACTAATGTCACAAAATGCATCTCCCCAAAGTCATACGTAATCAATCATAGACATCGTACAACACGTCCAGATAATATACACATGATTATATACACACAATCTGACTATACGATCACACTTTCTCAAGAATTTAAAGTTGTAAATTTTGCGATAGTTGACTCGAAATGTAATCCTAGAGTTTTTGTGAGACTGACCAGTGATAACAAGTAAGATACAAGGCATTGCTGTACATTGTTCAAAGTACACAAGCGCTCGAAAAAAAATTAAATCCACAGAAAGATGACCATCTTACAATGGGACACGTTAATTTTTTCTCAGTGGCAGCCAAAGATCGACTTGCAAGACAAGACGGCGAATAAAAAATATTAGGCAATTGTGAAACGTTTACGGGCGCAGACATTTGAAATAAGCTACATTGGCTGTCGTGGAAATACATGAACTTAATTAAAGTGGGAACTGCTCCCTACGAGGGTTGTGCTTCCAAACGACCAAGTCCATCGCTGCACGGCACAATGACGCAATGAAAGTAGAAATATTTCCACTAAACGTTCATTCGCTCAGAAACTCAGAGCACCAAGTTCACGAGTTATCTGGATGTACAAAAACTATTGTTTTATATTCGGATGAGAAACTTGCTGCACATCCTGAGCTCCAAATCGTTAGCTTAATCAACTAGAGTGAAAATGGTAGAAACAGCGAGGTCGGAAGCCCTTGAGAAACAGAATAACTCAAATATTTTACCAGATAATAAGTAACATTTTGATTCATGGTTTGATAAACCATAACAGCCAATTCTCTACTCCAGAATCCCAGAGACACATTACGTAACAGTCAATATCAGTATAAAATGCCGCGTCTCCAAAACAAGTCGCACGAATAAACAGGCAAAATTTGCGTCAATCCTACATTAAGACCCGCAACTTGAAACACATATCGTAAGTGTATTGACTTAGTATACTTCTCTGCATTGTGACTTCATTATGCGATTACGTATGTGCATAGCTTTCATTGCCTCTACAATATATACATTTGAATTGTTTTCTACGACACTCAATTTTTGTGCATCTCTTATACGAGTATGATTATGCAAGGTAAACGTATGACTTATTGATAGTACATTGGTCAAACAGACGACATTGTGCCTCTAATACTTCGATATGCATGGATTCACAGTTCGATAAATACTGATGAGATGATATCAGCGCCTTCACAGCGCACAGGGCTCATCGAATCCTCCGGTCCGTCGCGTAGAAGAAACATGCGAGACTGCTTGGCTAAACGTCTTGACGTATCAGAACAATAATGGACGTTGCCTACTTGTACTAATGTGGGATAAATAAAATGCATGAAATTGCTGTCAAATACAATTTTGTAAATGCGCATTGCTTCGTTCCTTAAAAATTTCATCGTTCTTTAAAAAGAGAACTGAACTCCTTGAGGAAAACCTCAAGCACGCCAACTGTGATGCTCCGAAGCTGAGAGACTATCGTGAACATAGACAAAGACCAAAGAATGAGTAAATTAGAAACAGCATCGCACCGGCAAGTTTTCCACTAAAACATTAAAGTATCCACAACGAATGCAGAAACATCCTCCACCCGGAGTCGCGCTCTACTTTGAGACGTACACAATATCATGATAATGAAGGTTTGTTACTAAGCAATTTTTCGAAGAATAAAATTGAATTCTTGCTACGCCGAACTTAATTTTTCGAAACTGAATGCCAAAATTAGGAGAAACTCGAAAAAATAACGCATAATTTTTCCGACTAAATAACATACCTATCATAATGAAATAAATTTAAGTACATAACTATTCCTTTAACGAAAGAAAACTGGAAATAATAACGCAATTCAGAAGACAATGAAACGAAAAAAAATTAATTCTAGATTTCATGGTGTGATTTTTGAGACCATGTAGAAATTAGAGAGACTTAGGGAGTCGTAAAGAATCATTTCCGAGACAATATCAAAGACAGAAATTTCCTTGAGAGTTTTGAAATGATCTTCAAGAGACAGTATATAAAGAGTAAGAATTTCTAAGGCGGCCTGGAGTGTGCAGGGAAGCGCGGCTGCAGCGCGAGGCACGCCGACGTCTTCAGGCACTTATTAAGAACTTCAGGAGAAACTTTAGAGTCGGCATCAAGTTTTTGAAGATCAACTTTCCTCGTAAATCCGAATGCGAGGCGGTTAAACAAAAATAAAGAAACTCAACGCGTCGTAAAAGAGACACGCAGTGCGACAAGGGAGGGAGCTGTCGACGATGCCTCACTGGCGGCTTCTGTCTCGAAGTCTCAACTCAGTTCGCTGCTTTCTTCTACAATTCGAACATTTTACTAGGACAAATATGAAACAAGTTTATTTTGGGGCACTTAGGCACCAGTGAAAGTCCAACAGAACTTCTGAAAATACACTATGGAGCTCTCTGGAGACTGCTGGAGCACACACACAGTCGCCTCCTTCACAGAGACAAAGTTCGGGAAAAGAACCCAAAAGGCTCTAAGTCTCAGAATTTTTAACACTGATGCATGAAAAGAGCTGCCACTAACAAACAGAAACAGAAGTTTCAATTTACATTCAAATGAGAGCTTTTAGCACAAAGTAAATAAACGTCTGGACTAACATAGTGAGCTACCATAGCAGACCGCGCCGGCTGGCTACGAATTCATCACCACAATCAATTGCGCCTTTTCGTCTTCTGTAGCATTGAACAGCGGGAAATGCGTTGATACCGCCAGCGGTTGTACTCAAAAAAACATAAAATCGCTCAAAAACAAAAATCTCATTCACTTTCTGGCATGTGTGAAAGTAAAAGTAAAAAAATTTACATTACACTCACTTTCTGGGACGATTGAAAGTAAAAGTGCCAAGATCAGCAAGGAAGCAGAGAATACAAATTACTTCACATTCACCATGCAAAACTACATGAACGATTAACTTTAACTCCCTCTTCCTTTACTTCCTTTACTTCCTTTCCAGAAGGACCACCGGCCCCAGGACTTCGAAAAACACACACACACACACACCTACTCCAGCAGCACCGGAGCTCTGTAAGTCTGCGCTGCAGCATCCGTCAGTGTCAAGTGAAGCACCGCCGACAGCAGGACTTGAGCAACACTTCCGCCTCTACATCAGGACCTGATACGTCACGTTGCCGCGGGGAGAGGTGAGAGCGAACCCCTTTGTGCTCCCCTTTGTGAGGCCCTTGGGGCCCTTGAGCCGCTTTGTGAACCCTTCGAACCCCTTTGCGAACCCCTTTGTGAACCCCTTGAGCAACACTCCCGCCTCTACACCAGGAGCACGCCTGATACGTCACAGAGCCGGGCTGAGAGAGGGGAGAGCGAACCCCTTTGTGCTCTACGACAGGGCCTGCTCATCTATTCCAGAACGTACGAGACTTGTCCTCTCTTGTAGGGAGCTGGATGACCTAGGAAACGTTCTATGCATGGGAGGTTATTCCGAGATCACAGAAATTTCCCCATCGTAATGAAAATAAATCTACATAAATTAATGAGTACTTGAAGATTTAGGTTTTGTTAGCCCCATACGGGACTGTGTAATGAAAGAAATAATTCATAATGCGGGGAAAAAGTATACGACTCGCATGATGAGAGAAAGTAAAATTTAACAAGATAAAATGATGGCCAACGACATCTCTCCTTAGCGCAAAGACCGCAGCAACAATTCAACATGTTCAACACGACCAAGCGAAACATGGAAGGAGAATGTTCAATGAATAAATCAACTGTCTAAGTCATAAAAGAAAAAATACACGTTCTCTTTGCAGATGTAGAATGGCAAACGTGTGCGGTAAAAAGTATGAATTGTTTATGAAAAAAACGGTACTCTGAGAATAAAGCAAGAATAAAAACCTTCGTATGAAAGATTATGAAGTATAATGGTAGATGCGTTCTCTCAGCAGTTTGCAAAATGCCTCACAGCGAACAAAATGACAGTACAGGTGAAAGTTAGAAAGTTTTTGAGGTATCAGTGACCATGCTCCATTGCAGCGCAGGCAGCACACAGTCCATGTACAACTACACAAGCGTAGCCCTGAGTCAGTGTGCTGGCGCTTCTCCAGATAAAAAGGCGGAATTTCAGCTTGCAAAGCTGTAATGAATTATCCTTCATGAACAACGACGAGTCGCTGCCAAACTGGCCCCTCTCAATTGTTGAAAAAGCGATTCAGCTAAAAGCAAAACTCGTCAGAAATATTCAGAGAGAACAATGGACTTCAATTCATCATCATATTTCTGAACATTTTTATTCGAATATAAAGTTTTCTAATTCCTGCATGATCTCAAATTCGGCCCATCAACAAGCCCTGAGTGACGTATTGGCCGCACAGCAAACGATCCAAATCAAATCAACGCACAACTTTTGCTGTATTTCGGGAGAATATTTTGCAACAGTTTGATCACATCCGCAGGGGAAGAAATGCTGACCTCCTTTTAGAAGATAAAATAAAAATTGGAATGCAGGCAGCAAGCCTTTCCTCTGCATTTTCTCTCCCGCGCAGTCAGCAATGTTTCGCTGAATAAATGAGTAAGCAAATAGAACTGAAAATGCAGGCTTCTTTTCCGAAGGTAAAATGAAATAGAAATGCAGGCACAGGACCGTCTGAGGGGCTATCATCGCCCCACAGGGAGCTTCTAGGCCGCAAACACCCGCCGCTCGCCCTCCCCCAATGATCTCCAAAACAGAACCTTAAGTCCCTGGCCGGGTTTTCGAGAATAAAACTTGAGCCACGAAAATTTCGGCGAAAAGCTAAGGGGAACTTAACCCTCCATGTAGGCCCTGCAGATACTGCTGGTGGCGGTAGCACTGAAACTAAAAGTATTAATAGAATTTCAAAAAGTTGCACTGAAACTAAAAGTATTAATACAATTCCAAAACGAGGTTGCTGCATTGCACGCATTTTCAGCGCAGTATTCTGAAATTAAATGCATAAAAATAAGATATAAAAAAGTTTACCGAAAAAACTTTGGCTTTTTAGCTCCCAGTATTCGTTAAAGTTTGGGGATCAAATTTATAAGCCTGATTTTTTAGCTCACAGAATTTGTAATTTTTAGTTAAATTTTTACCTGCCAACTCCACTCGAATAAAACCTTTTCTTATTTTATTTGTAATTGTTGAATTATCGGAAAATAAATTTGCATCAAACAGGTTTTTAGCAACAGTGTGATCTGAGAAATTGTTCTCAAATATTGAGTTCACTGATATTTTACAAACCAAAAGTTTGAGCTAAAATCTCCCTGATCCAGGGAATTTTATCCGAATGGTGAAACAAAGGAACGTTGATGAGCCAAGAAAAAAATGAAATTCAAACTTAAAGCTTACTCTGAACTTCAGAAGTCACTGAACTTGTATTTGTGATGAGCTTATAATTTCATTTTGTCCTTTTTGGAGTTCTAAAGCTTTAATTGTGACGGACGTGAAATAATCCACCAGCGTTGGCCAGGACGCAGCATAGCGAGCGCCAGCGCACGGCAGCCGCAGCTAATGCAGCGCGTCTCCGTTTAATGAAAAGGGGGCTCCGACCGCCGTGCTCTAGGGAGATGAATAAATCAAGAGAGTTAGATCGCGACTCTAAATTTTATCGCTCTTCATCAGCCATTTTAAAAAGGTAGGCTAGCACGCCAGTTCCAGTGTTACAATGAATAAATCAAGAGAGTTAGATCGCGACTCAATCAAGATTTTATCGCTCTATATCAAAAATTTGAAAAGGTACGCTAGCATCCCAGTTCCAGTATTACTTTACGCGTAGAAAACATAACAAAAAACCTACAATGAAAGTTTTACTTTATTCTCGCACACCCATCGCCAGGCAGTCAGGGCTTGATCCTGCTCCTCTCGTAATTCAGGGAGATACGCCTCCATTTATCTTCTCTCGAGAGTCTCCCAAGTTGGAACGACCTCGAGTGCAGTTGGCCTGTTTTCAGACGGCGAGACGGAATGCTCAGGCTTCTGATGTCATGTACGCTCCGCATCGATCTCGGTCAATCTGTATCTGAATTTCGTCAGATTAGTTCCTCACCTCCGCATCAGGAGCTCCACGGTAGAAGAAACAAGGCAGCGTCAAACCAGTCTTTTTTCGTCGGCCGTGTGGCAATGTTGACGTCATGACAACGGACCAATAGCAGCGCTCATATTGCATCTGGCAACACTGCTAGCTCAAATCTGGCACCACTATTGGCCTAACGACATGTCACAACGGTGACGTCATGAAGTTTGTTTGAAATGAAGCCGTTCTATTGGCTATCCGAAGAAGAGGAGGTGTATTTTCCCCCATATAAATGACTACCTTATTTACTTTACCGTGGAGAGCTCCACAGTGCCTGCAGCACACCGCCTCTCGAGCAGCTGCGTACTGCACTCGACGCCGGAGTTTAGTGCGGTTTTATCGGTGCTGCTAATGGCGGTATCTGTGCTACGGGCGCACGCACACTCAACAGCTGGTGCAGGACAGCCGTCAGTGTGTGCACTGATGCAAGGATGCATCGCGCACTGTCCCTGTAGTATCAAGGCGCATACAGACTCGTACTTGTTAGAAAGGCTGTGAGATCATTTTTGCGACCATATTTTGAAATGGCTTTAAAAGAACTCGTAACGCATTTACCTATAAGCTTAAAAACACCCATCTTAATTAGGTTCACTTACGCTATGGTTGCCTGGTGTGAAAATTTTGGGTGTGCAATAAGCTAGAACAAAATTGTAGTGGATGATATAGAGTGAAAATGAATAGCAGCAAATATAACGTTAGCTAGCATCAATGTGTGAGCCTTTTTCATTCAAAATGTAACGTTGACGAAGCATGCACAATTGTGTTTAATACACGAGGACAAAAGTAGGGGCGAAAAATTTTCGATGCATGTGGAAGAATTACACACAATAGTTACGCTCTTTACGTACGACAGACAAATGGGCTCTCGTCATGATCTTAACCCCATTCCCTAACCTCTCCCTCCTCCCCCCTTGACGGCTACAGTACGCCTCGTATGGTTTGTCTATCAATTAAAGACCTTTACATCAAGAAATTTTAAAAAACCCAATGTGTTATACGTCTCATGTATCAAACTTTTTAGAAATTAAATTTTTTTTTCTTATTTCTTTCTTCCTGGTCCTACAACCCCTCGAGTCTTCCCTCGGGAGCTCGTCCCCGTGCGTATGCAGCAACAAGGATAGACCGACAGTTCGGTACACTCGGAGAAGTAAGAACTCACTACAGGATGCTTTATTCCTATCAATCAAGCCTTATACACATCATCCCACACATTGGTTTTTCAAATTGCAACATGTATCATCTCAGCCACATAGGTTTGCAAATAGGAACAAGAACTGAGGTAACTAACACCAGGACGCAATGCTACATCCATCACAACGAGAGACTCGTACATCAGCCACCAAGCGCAGGCATGTCGAGGTGTAGGACATAACCGTCCGCACAGCCGGACGCTGGGCTCTAAAATCCGTCAAGACATTTTTATGACATATTTTTGCAGGTGCCAGGCCGGTGCCTTCCTGACTCATCACACGCCATCTTGCCCGCTGCCATTTGCAGGACGGTTACGAGGGAAGTATTATTGTTCTGCTACTCTCTGTTAGTTTTTTGAATGACTATGACCTTGAAGGAAATGCATTTCGAGTATATTTTTCGTAAGCTGACATCACTCCACGAATGCGCGAAAATTTGATCCACGAAACTTGGCCTTCATACTCATAGATCATAACTCACATCAGCCGCCAAACATTATGAAAGTTCACCGGCATCCCANTACGCCTCGTATGGTTTGTCTATCAATTAAAGACCTTTACATCAAGAAATTTTAAAAAACCCAATGTGTTATACGTCTCATGTATCAAATTTTTTAGAAATAGAATTTTTTTTTTCTTATTTCTTTCTTCCTGGTCCTACAACCCCTCGAGTCTTCCCTCGGGAGCTCGTTCCCGTGCGTATGCAGCAACAAGGATAGACCGACAGTTCGGTACACCTGGAGAAGTAAGAACTCACTACAGGATGCTTTATTCCTATCAATCAAGCCTTATACACATCATCCCACACATTGGTTTTTCAAATTGCAACATGTATCATCTCAGCCACATAGGTTTTCAAATAGGAACAAGAACTGAGGTAACTAACACCAGGACGCAATGCTACATCCATCATGACGAGAGACTCGTACATCAGCCACCAAGCGCAGGCATGTCGAGGTGTAGGACATAACCGTCCGCACAGCCGGACGCTGGGCTCTAAAATCCGTCAGGACATTTTTTATGACATATTTTCGCAGGTGCCGCGCCGGTGCCTTCCTGACTCATCACACGCCATCTTGCCCGCTGCCAATTGCAGGACGGTTACGAGGGAAGTATTATTGTTCTGCTACTCTCTGTTAGTTTTTTGAATGACTATGACCTTGAAGGAAATGCATTTCGAGTATATTTTTCGTAAGCTGACATCACTCCACGAATGCGCGAACATTTGATCCACGGAACTTTGCCTTCATACTCATAGATCATAACTCACATCAGCCGCCAAACATTATGAAAGTTCACCGGCATCCCAATACATGCATGGTGAGCTATGCACGGTCGGTGAGTGCAAGGCGCACTTCCACCACGCGATGCCCTCTTCCACCTCCGCGTGGGGAGGGGGAGGGGGAAGGGGGAACAACGAGTGCATTTAAAGGCGATAAGTTTGCCCCTCGACTCGGCAGGACACAAACGAGAACCGATCAAATGACTTCGTTGGTTTGACTCGTGCTCTTATTTTCATTACTAGGCCACCTCCCTTTATTTGAAATAAGAAAAAAGGTGAAATGAAAAAAAGGTCGTAAGAAATAAAAAAATTCAATCTCCCGAGAGTTGATGAGGCCGAGTGCACACGGCCCGTCAAAAATGTATAATAATGTTTGACAAATCACATGGCACACGTTCCTATTTCCTAAGAATTCACATGATGTTCATTTCTACTCGAATCTGATGGATTAATGCACTGGAAATTGTGGAGTTGATGAAGCTTGTATCACAGATACGCTAATCACACACTGCAGGCTGGCTTCGGACAGACAGACAGGCAGACAGACAGAGAGACAGGCAGAATGACAGACAGACACCCCTCTTATTATAGTATAGATTTGCAGGCAGACGACTTCTAAATCCCACACTGGACAGCCTGCTTTATTCTGTCTTTCGTTTGCGTAGATAGGATCTTGCGTGTAGTTGTATTGCACACATGGCGAACTCTTCATGCATTTCTACAGCACTCATAAGCCAACCAACAACGCAGTAGCAGCAGTCACAGGTGTCGCGCCATACACAGGTGAGCAAAGATGCAGAAAGACTGCATCCTTGCCGTTTAATATTCAGGTGCGAGTTCCAAGACTCTTTTCGCAGGCAATCTTTGCTTGCTTGTTTGTTTATTTGTCGCGATCGTTGTGTCCTTTTAAACTTTGGTTGATTTTGTGGTGTGATTTCTTCATCTAGTTTTGCATTATTGTTCAGTATAAACTAATTAGCTTCCAATAGCTGGACACCAGAAAAAACATCTCCTGTCTTCACAGACCTCGCAATATTAGTGGCAGATTCAGAAGCCCAATTAGAAGGTCACGTCAATAAGTGCGAATATCGCGTGCTCTGACACACTCCCGAACACACTCGCATCGCAATGACTCCACAAAAAATATATTACATCGGCAAACGGTGTCAGGCCTCTGCAAATACGGGAAGCTCTGCGCTAGAGTGCGGTTTTGTGAGACGCTTCCAGCCCTTCGTACACAAGAACTGAAGTAATGGAAAAACCATCATGAACTAAGGTAATGGAAAGACCATTACCGCCAACTTTCCGCGAGGTAATTATCCTTCGTACACAAGGACAGAAGTAATGGAAAAACCATCAAGAACTAAGGTAATGGAAAGACCATTACCGCCAACACCCCGCGAGGTAATTATCCTTCGTACACAGGGACAGAAGTAATGGAAAAAACATCAAAAACTAAGGTAATGGAAAGACCATTACCGCCAACACCCCGCGAGGTAATGGAAGTGATCGTAACCTATCACCTCTTTCCGTACTAAAATAAATTCCAGGGTACTGCACTCGAACATAAGAAAATAAGGAGATCGTAGCCACGATACATCCAAGACGTAATTTCATGAGGAGTTCGTCGCTCAGTTACCCGAGAAAAGTATGCGCGCTGTTTGTGTTTTGTGTCCATTTTTCTCAACTCTGAGCCTAATTGCGACCTAGAAATTGAGTTCTTTACAAATTAGGACGCTGGTGAGTTTTACTGAGGTGCGTGCAGTGACTGCACGCACTGCTTACAGGGACGCGCACACCAGGTCAAGCACGAGGTGCAGGCAGGAGGTGCTGGCAGGTGGTATAGGCAGGAGGTGCAGGCAGGAGGTGTAGGGAGGAGGTGCAGACAGGAGGGCCAGGCAGGAGGTGTAGGCAGGAGGTGCAGGCAGGAGGGCCACAGGAGGNCCTGTCTTCACAGACCTCGCAATATTAGTGGCAGATTCAGAAGCCCAATTAGAAGGTCACGTCAATAGGTGCGAATATCGCGTGCTCTGACACACTCCCGAACACACTCGCATCGCAATGACGCCACAAAAAATATATTACATCGGCAAACGGTGTCAGGCCTCTGCAAATACGGGAAGCTCTGCGCTAGAGTGCGGTTTTGCGAGACGCTTCCAGCCCTTCGTACACAAGAACTGAAGTATTGGAAAAACCATCAAGAAATAAGGTAATGGAAAAAACCATTACCGCCAACACCCCGCGAGGTAATTATCCTTCGTACACAAGGACAGAAGTAATGGAAAAACCATCAAGAACTAAGGTAATGGAAAAAACCATTACCGCCAACACCCCGCGAGGTAATGGAAGTGATCGAAACCTATCACCTCTTTCTGTACTAAAATAAATTCCAGGGTACTGCACTCGAACATAAGAAAATAAGGAAATCGTAGCCAGGATACATCCAAGACGTAATTTCATGAGGAGCTCGTCGCTCAGTTACCCGAGAAAGTAAGCGCGCTGTTTGTGTTTTGTGTCGATTTTTCTCAACTCTGAGCCTAATTGCGACATAGCAATTGAGTTTCTTTACAAATTAGGACGCTGGTGAGTTTTACTGAGGTGCGTGCAGTGACTGCACGCACTGCTTACAGGGACGCGCACACCAGGTCAAGCACGAGGTGCAGGCAGAGGTGCTGGCAGGAGAGCCACAGGAGGTATAACAGGAGGGCCAGGCAGGAGGTGTAGGCAGGAGGGCCAGGTAGGAAGTGCAGGCAGGAGGTATAG
>JACJUY010003068.1:66882-92826 GCA_014220935.1 Platorchestia sp. MABIK | reverse complement strand
CCTGAAGATGAATCACTTCGGGCCGAAATCACCGCTCTCTCAATTTCTGCTAGATGCTTCACAATCTAGTCCAGTTTATTGGTGATCAAATTTCTCCGACTCTCATCACTTATATCACCTGCAATTGTTGCGATGGCTTCTTCAATTCTTCTCTTGATATTTCCGATGTTGTCATGTTGGTTCACTTTCGAGGTGAGGGGGTCATCTCCAGCGTCAGCTCGCTGCAGCTGCGGATCTTCCATTTCTTCCGTACGCGAAACTTGGTCACAGGCATTCAAATGATTCATTATTTCGGGAGTGGGTCCCCTTGATAACTCAAGGGGGCCTCGCTTGGACACTTCTATTCTACACTCAATATTTCAAATAAGTTAATTACACAAAACAAAAAAGAAAAGACCCAGATGTTAGTGGGCGCCCCCCACGTTGGTTCTACCCAAAGATAACAATTCAATAAATAATCTTATAAACACCTTGTTATCAATTTACATATAAATTATGTAATGAGTTACAAGACTCCAAATGGGTATACTAACGGTACCACCACGGGAAGGTGTGGGTGGACTGGAATACTTGACAAGTGCAAGTAATCCTTATCAAATCCTTGTCTGTTTAATGTTCTTCACAACGCACAAATAATGAATGTTCAGTTCGGCACCAGTAAAAGTTGGTAAAGGGAACAGTGAAATTTCCAAAATAACATAGGTTTTTGTTTTGTTACGGACCAACTTTTTTTCGGTTCACTGCTGTCCTGTTTTTTCAACACCTACTACTTTCTTCTTTAACTTTGATCTTGTTTCATGAACTTCTTTCTTATCTTGCTGTTTCTATGCCCTTTCAGTATAGATTCCACGTTCCCTTATCTCCATACTAAATGGTGCCTTCTTCCTTCCTCTCTTTGGATCTCATTTGTTGAGGATAGGGAGGCTTAAACTAACTAATAATCTAATCTAATCGAACGTGCATTCATTTTATCAAATCATAGCATTAATCTAAAGGCAAAACGCACCTCTTGCTCTGACATTCCTTACGTATTCGTTGCATCGAATAAAAACCATTTGATGAAGTATTAGATATTTAATACAATATTTTTCATTCTCTTCAGCTAATCAGACTGCTTTATTGTATCAGAAAGAGTTATTTCATGCATTGCTTACACTGCCTATACATGGCCACACCTTCATGTAAAAACGGTACTCACTATAAAATCACTAACTACCTCCGATGACTACTCATGTCATAAATGAATTAGTTTAACATGTCGAAATTCAAGCCATTGCTCGAACACTGAGGTCCATAACGGACTTTATAAGGCAGATTTAAGAGCCTTCAGCAATNTAAAAATGTTCGTCTGCTCTTCTTGCAACGAATCCCAAGCCACAGCAAGGGATTCGGGGAAGCTGACGATCGGGTCAGCCAGAAGCCGACCCACAGGTTGAACTGATCTGTGAGCGTGTGTGCACCTCCTTATGTGTGCCGCTGCTCTACGGCAATCCGACCCTCGCTACAGGGGACTCTTGTGTCCTCGGCAACCGGCTGCATTGAAGATAGTTCTCTTGAACATACTTTTCGAAGTCTTCAGGTGAGCCCTTTGCCTTTATGTTCCGCTTCTCCTTTAATTATCTTTATTCTAGCGTTACCGGCCCCAGATGGGTGTGAGGCAAATGTGTGTGCAGTAGAGCCCGTTTAATTCGGGGTTAGTTCCACTGGTCGGGTGGTTTGCACACAAGCATTAATTTTTTTAACCAAACAACATTTATCTACGATGTTTGACTAAGCATTTCACACCAATTCCCAAAAATACACGCCTGTATGATTAGAAACACAGATACATGAATACTTTAAACAAATCATTTTTTCAAGTAATACGCCAATGATGTCATTACGTAGAACTATTACAATGAATAGGTAGAGATACAACTATGTACCTGCGGGTGCCTGACTACTAACAGGCACTTATTTAGGGGGACAAACCCAGCAATTTTGTAAATTTTGATCCGATTGGTCTGAAATTAGACCAGCATATGTATTTTTTGAAAAGAAACATATTTTACTCATATAACTTTTCGATTTAGGCTTTAGTTTTTTGAAAAGAAATCGCAATGTTGGCTTTTAGTTCATTTTTAGAGATATTTCAAAACAATAGAAGTTAATGAGTTTTTATGCTGGAACAAATTCAAAGACAGTTTTGAAATCCTTGTAACATTTCAAACAAACTAAATTATTCGAATTCCCTATTTTTCTTTTCGTTTTCATTTGATTTGCGATTTTCGATCACTAACTGAAATGCACCAAATTTTCATTTTGAAATGTTCTTAAAATGTACAAATTGGGAAATCGGGATGAATTAGGTTGTTAGAAATGTTCCAAGAATTTCAAAACTGTCTTTGTTTTTTTACCTAGTATGAAAACTAACTTCTATTCTTTTAAATGTTGAAATGAGTTTTTTCGTTAGAGGCGAGAAACATGAATTTTTTTGTTGAAGTGTAATACGAGTATAATGAACAATTTTTCTACTTGAATGCTGTTTTCATGTTATATTTTTATCTACAAATAATCTGCACTCATAATTTCATATTTACAATGTGAATTGTGAATTACATGGAAAAATTGTATAAAATAAAGAATTATTTTTCATTTCTTGAAAATGGGTAAATTTTTTATTTGTGGACTGATTCTTCTGAAATACGCCATAACATGTAATTTAAAAAAAAACACATTTTGTTTAATTCGTTTTTTTCGATTTTGGTCTTATTTTTTAAGAAAATGGGATATATAGGTTTTTTATGTCATTATATCTCACATTTCAAATGAATACAAGTCAATGAGTTTTCATGCTAAAACAAAACCAAAGACAGTTTTGGAATTCTTGAAACATTGCTAAAAAACCAAGGGAGCCAGATTTTTCATTTTCCCTTTTTCTTTTTATATGTGGTCAAAAATTCATGACTTTTGTCCCCTTACAAACCCTTGGAGGGGGTTCTATAGTACCCGTAGCCCCATAAAATTTTAGGACACAATAGCCCACCACCTAAGGATCCTTTTTAAGAAAAAAAATTGGCCAATATGGCCAAAAATCCCTGGGTCGTCCTCCTCTTTGTTTACAATTTCCTTTAATCTGTGACAATTAATTTAAAAGCATGCTAAAATGACTGAATAGTTATTTAAAGAATGAGGATGAAATTATATTAATTTAATTTACTATTTATATAGCAATGATGGAGGCGAGAAGACAGTTAACTACATATCAATCAGTCGCGTAGAAAGTTCGTTTATGACCAAGATTTAGTCTTCTAAAAGGCAATTGCAGCGCAACTAGTTTCGCACATACATGTTACTTACATTTTATTTTCAATGAGTTAGAAATTGTCCTCAATAAAGCATGCCCAACATGTTGTTAGCGGGTGCCGAATTAGGGAAAAGGGAATAGCTCTCTCAATTACCAGAGGACTTCTAAGAAAATGAAGAAGAATAAAGAGAATCTTACATGCATATTTATTATGGGAACGAAGATAATCAGCGTAAATTATTCAGGGGGAGTACGGAATCAAAACTAGTAGTGAAGAAAATATGAAAAACAGGAAACAACGCAAATAGAGTGGTTCGGAAAGCCCAAGAAATGGAGCGTGGGCGGGAACACAGGGATTTGGTACATCAGCTGGAAGCAAAAGACAACCAAGATAAAAATAAAATAAAAGACATTTTGCTTCCTAAAGGCCAAAACTCAAGAGCACTAATTAGCAAAAATAACAATAATTGACGGACAAGGCAAGTTATAAAACGCGATAAAAGAGTGAAAAATAGCATATAATATTGAAATAAGAAGCACAATAATTGAAATAAAGAATTTGGTTGAATTCAGCACAAAGACCGATACACACGGATTTTGATAACTAAGCATCTACTGAATGTTTCCACTTCAGCGGTAATACACAAATTGAATAATGAAAAAAAGAAAAATATAGTTTATCAACTGAACAACGATGAAGGGAGTTTATTCACAGAAGTTTAATAAAGTTCACTAACTAACCTAGCAAGTCACGCAACAGAATCCTAACTACTGCAAAAACCGGAACTTGGCTGAACACAGATGTGTGTACATGATCCACTTACCTCAGCCACAGTTCCTACATACCGAAATTTCTTCAGTTTTGTTTGACAATTCACTTTTTAGTTAAACAGTTAATTAATGACAATTGAAATTACTGGAAAAAAATAAAGAGTAGGGCTAAATACATGTTCAACAAGGCAGAGGTCCTTGCGCCACATTGTCACCCGTTATAGTACCACCACCAAATGACACGTCACGAGCAATGTCTTCACAGATAGGTTGAGGTGAAACCTACCTTACAGTGCACACGGTAACAATGTTACATCACGTTACTGAAAAATTGTACCTCACGTAGTATCCTGGGTATTGTATTGGACATGTCTGGTACACAGGCTCTAAATTCTTTGTGTGTATATTGTGAGTGTTGTCGATGGAATTTTAGGCCGTTAAAAGAGCCCCGACACTGTCGGCCCTCATTTTATTTTCAGGTTCAGTAACTTCTTGGGTTTTGATTGTATCAAATATACGCAGTCATTTTTTAAGCCATAACGCACTCTTTTAGCCAACTAGTATTATTATGGGTGGGTCTAGAAGGGAAACGGGAAGTAACTTAATACTAGCTCTCATGATCATTTAAAGTTATATTTCTTAACGTAGAACAAGCGTTTCTAAAATAACTCTTTTCCCACTGCAGCGGAAGACTGGCAGTGTTGACCCGAGCTTCATGGAAGTGACATGTGGGGGACTATACCAATCCGGTGGTGACTATAGTTGGCTGTGTCCAGAGAAATTACTGCCTGGAGCATTTTAGTGTTACGAGGTTTTTCATAAGGAAAAATTTGCACTAGCTCAGTCTAAAACTTCCGGTTTTTATTGGATGGGTTAATTACTAGAAACTTTATCTAATTATTTTTCTCTTATTAGACTAATTGAAGTGAAATAATTACTAAACAACTGTATCAAATTATAAGCTATGTGACAATAATAAACAGTTTGACGTTGTGCCCTTAACCTCACCCGTCAAAAATTGAGTTACGAATTTGTGAAAAAACTAAAATACGACAAAAAAACGTTGCTGTAGATCGTTTCCAGAAGAACTTAAGACACAAAGGTGATAGAGGCTTCTTCATTTCGCTGTAAATTTCAAGAGAAAAACATTTGTGCAGTCATGACGTAAAATTATTGCAGTGAACAGATTTAGAGACGATTATCGTGTATCTGACTTGTGAAGGTGTATACATAACCCCGGGTGAACGTGACTATAAGTCCAGTTACGCAGGAAGCGTCGTGACATATGAAAGAAAGAAAGAAATTAAGAAAGAAAGAAAGAAAGGAAAAACCTTTATTTGCAAAAAAAGTTGATACAAGAGATGTATTACATCACATTGGATTTTTAAAATTTTCTTAATACAAATGTCCTTAATTCATAGACAAACCAATGATGTATTTAAATATTTCGACTAATTAATACAGTACGTGTAGATCTAACATTATTTAAACTTATGCGAGGTAATTATAGAACACTTTAAGCTTTGCAGGGAGAATTTTACATTCATTTTCATGTGGTTAGCTGTGACTCCTGAGAATTAGATTGACACGTGTTCATTCTAGTGAAGTCATTTAATGATTTCCGAATTTTTTATCAAGTCCACCTCACCAATGTACATGTACAGTATGTCCCACAAAAACCCGAATCGAGTATTTATTTTCCCGAATCAGTAATACCATCATAAGAATACCATAAGCATTTAATTTCAAGCAAAATTATGATGGTATTACTGATACGTGAAAACAAATACTCGGTTCGGGTTTTTGTGGGACACACTGTACTTAAGTGATACATACACATTCGTCAAAGTTTAGCTAGCGCCCGATGGGCAGTTGAAGAACTGATCAAATCTTCATCGTTGATTTTGGTACATCTCTGAAAGCAAACCCATCTTTTTCATGGTCTACTTATATTACTCTGTATGACTCTTACACTGTCTAATAAACTTTTAATTTGGCATCGTTCTTTGCCTGACAGCAATAAATATGCTTATTTTCTCCCCGTAAGGAACCCAAATAGAAATCAACAATGACACCTACGTGATACCAAATATTCAACGTTCAAATATTTGAATTTATTATAAATTTTTCAAAATAAATCTGTTGAATTGAAAGAAAGAGAGATAGGAAACAACAATTGCCGCTATCAACAACAATCTCACATATCAAGAATTGTTGATCAAGATTTGCCGCTCTTTTTCGTCAAAGGATAAGTATAACACACATGTGATGTTTACTTGCAGGTGTGTGGGGCATCAGAAATACTCCAGGAAAACCCTATGGAAATGTTATTTACTGTTCTCTTGCCTGTGCCTAAAGGGAGGGAAATACCCCAGGTATTTAGAATACCCCAGCTGAAAATTAAATCCTTTAGCAAATTTTCTTCGTTCGTAAAGTCACACCTACAATCTACGCACCGCGACAACGTCCAAAAACTGCACATGGTGTTTTTGCTTTAAAAAATTCCCGGATGTTAACGGTACGTCCATTAATAAAGGATAGCTCGAAAGTTCTCCATTGTATCGAACATAAATCAATCTTGAACATTCGTGTCGAAGCGTTCCATCGAACACAATAGTTCACATTTTTGATTTGTCAACTGTTCGCATTTTTCATAACAATTTCGGTTTCTTCTGCAGACGCAGTTAAGAAACCTCAATGAACTGCGATCTACTAATTAGATAATTAATAATAAGAACGCACCTTCTCATCTGATTCACAATCTTCTCAAGAATACAAAGTAAAAGTGACGTGAGTGGACGTACGGGGCGCTATTGCGGGCGGACGTTTGGTTCATGTTCAGGCGGAAGAGATGGCCAGGAAGGAGATTCACATCAGAATTCCCCTCCCTCCTTGTCCGCCGCCGCTGTGTGGGGGAGAAGACAGCGGTGAGTTTTGGAGTCTTTGTCGGAGATTGTTTTTTTTAATACCTGACGTCATCGTAGCTACTCACATTCTATTATACTCATTATACTCAGAGTGGAATCGAATTCTTTTTTTCAAATTTCATGCTCACATGGCTTGTTTATTTTTTTAGAGAAACTCATCGATTGCTATGTAGACATGATGTAAATTATATATATAGAAATAAATATGTAGATAGGCTCTTGTGCATATGCTAAAAGATAAGTTCATCCTTGCTTTATATTCCAGTAGACAGGGAGATAATCATATTCATGTCCATAATATTCGTAGTTTTGCGAGTTAACTTCCAACATGTGGGCTTAGTCATGTGTAGACACTTCATAGAGTACATGCAGATGTGAAGCATGTATGCCATATTTATTTACTCATAACACTTCCAAAATTTGCTTTAAGACAAAAGTTCCTCAAAACACTTCTATTGATTGCTCAATTGTAACAATTGAATTGTACGCATGGATTTTTATTTTCTAATGGTTTTCCAGTCCATTTAAAGAGAAAGACTTCCTCATGGAATAATGGGAATACATTGCTTCCAACCATTTGTTCCGATTATACATGGGTGTTACGCTACCCATGCGTGTGGATCAACTAAGGTTCCTTACTCTAAGATAATTTAAAAACCAACGATGTGTTGTTTGTATCATTTATATTGGAAATAAGCTGTTTTCCTTTTCTTTTTTATTTCTTCCTTGTGACTGTAGCGGGCGCAGCAGCAAGGCAGGGATAGCTCGCTGATGGGGAAGCCTTGCAAGGCCTTGCTTGCTGGAGCCCTCCTTGTTCACTTCGCTGCCAAATCTTAGTTAATAATATCCTCGGTGTGTTTATTTATTTACATATTTGTTTGGTGTCATCTTCTTCTGACTCTCTGTGACGCTTATAAAGATGCTTAATGATCGTATCTGTGATACGAGTTTCACCAGTGCACAAGTAGAAGAACATTTCAATCGCGGGTACTATTAGGATGGATATGGCCCTATTTGTTTGTCATCCACGTCTGGAAAATTAACTTCTAGAAAATATTGAATCTCATCATTTTTGACAGGCCGTGTACATTGGTACAAATATAAAGCTTTCTTACTGCATAATTTTTTTTGCAAGACTTAGTTGGCGATATTTCTGTCTCAGGTGCTGTATTTGACTGATATATTAGCATTTATGTAGTATTTTCGCGTGAAGCTTCTTTATAGTCTCATATCCAGTTTTTTAACCTCTATTAAATAGTATCTTGATAGGAAAAAATTTCAAGTCTATTATTTACTTCATAAGTTGAGACTGGCGCAACTCGTTCGTCCGTAAACATTGCATGTTACGTATTTGCCTCGTATTTCTGCATCATCACGAGGCAGGTTTCTTTAGTGATGGTAGCAGGGATACAACTTTACAGAGCCAGAAGTAGTCTCTTTATTTAAGCTGCCTTCAAGCAAACGTGAAATGAGGGTTACCAGATTGGCCTTTTCTGACGGTTATTTATAAATCCTTTTTGTTCAAATAGAAATGGAGAATAATGACGCGAGAAAACACTAATTTTGGAGCTCGGGGTGAAATCGAATGATTGTACGGGCAGATAATTGTAGAACCGTTATTGCTGGCCCATGAACTCTGGTTTATTAGGACATGTTGAACACGTTCCTCGCAAATAAGAACAACCTCCATGTGTGTACCATTCGGTAAATCTCTTATTCACATACCGATATAAATGACTGACATTTCATTTTACGCGATCTCTTTAAAAAAAACTGTTTTCATACGAGGTGAAATGTTATCGTGCAATTACAATCTCATATTTCTTAGGAATGATAAAAATACATTCAAGAAGTAAAATCGATTTCCTAATTCTGCTACTCCAACTTAAGCAAGCCAACCGTTAACACCTGCAGAAACGCACTGAATGTGTTAATTTGACTATGTAGTCCACCCTCCTTTCTTTGAAATATGAAATAAATAAATAAATAAATAAATATGAAAGAAATAGAAGAAAGTCCGTAAGAAATAAAACATCAATTTCTCGAGAGTTGATGAGGCCGAGTGCACACGGCCCGTCAAAAATGTATAATAATGTTCGACAAATCACATGACGCACGTTCCTATTTCCTAAGCTTGTATCACAGATACGCTCATCACACACTTTCGGCTGGCTTCGGACAGGCAGACAGACGCGACTCTTATTATAGTATAGATTAGCCATTGAAATCAGGTATAAGTAGGATATCGGTCGGTGAAATTTGAGCCATTCATACAAGTTACACTGGACATTATTTCCTAATTAAGCTTTGTGCTTTTTTAATTAACATTTCAGAAATGGCAACCCGATGGTGTTGAATTCCAAAAAGAGTTCAAAGCTTTCCGAGGACATATTATTCCACGAATTTTTTCCCACAAGATACATATAGGCGGTTGTCGAGTTATATATGATATATTGTATTATCTTATGCGAACCTCGACTTATCATGATAGAAGTAAGTCCTGGTATTTAATGTACGAAGCTACCGATGCTAGAAATTAGAAAAGTTTTTTTTACAAAAAGGAGCTGTATAATTCCAAACCCTTGATGCAACGAATGTAAATCGTCATAATAATCCAATTTAATGGTCCTTACATATACAATAGTTGTTTGACGTATAGTGTGTTAGATATTATAAAGCGATATCGGTTGGCGGAGTGAATGCATGAGAGCAAAACAGTGAAAATGTTCCCCCACACTTGCGTTATACATGTGGCAGGTTCGATGGTTCCTCGGATAGTTTGTCTATTAGTTCACCTCGTATAGTTTGCCTATTAGTACACCTCGTATGGTTTGTCTATTAGTAGACCACTTATAGTTTGTCTATTAGTATGCCTCTTATGGTACGTTTGTCTAAGGACGTCTTATATTAAGAAATTTTTAAAAGCCAATATGCTGGCATGGATCTCATGTGTCAACTTTTTTGAAAATAAACGGTTTTTCTTTCTTTCTTTCTTTCTTTCTTTCTTTCTTTCTTTCTTTCTTTCGATATATTTCAGTCGCACATATACCAGCTATTAACTCTGTAAATGAATCAGCAAGTAATGTAAGTATTTGATTGATCTAGGATAACGCAGCTGTAATTGTCAAGGGCTGGATTGTGTTGTCTCATAAGCAAGTCATAATCTTTTTATTGATTTGGACAACGAAACTGTAATTATGATTTGATGAACGGTGTTATTGCATCAGTAAGTCATTAATTTTTTATTGAATTTGGACAATGCAACTGACTGTAATTATGAAGTGCTAAATGGTTTTATAAAATGCACACCAAATTGTCTCTAAGCATTACGCTCTTTTCGCTTTTAATATTTTTTTAATGTTCTTACAGTGTGTTTCATACAATGTTCAATGTATGCACAATAAAAATTTATGAAAAAACACCGGATAGAGGAACAAATTGTTTCCATAATTGTCATCATTGGAAAATTACAAAATTAACTTCGGTAGAATTATCAAAGCGACAACTAAATAGTCTCTGACCGAAGTTGCCATTGACTGAGTTTATTATACTTAATATGGACAGTAAACAGCACACGTTAGAAGTCCTCCCTACCTAAATGGTAAAATTAATTTAACTTATGCCTTCACTAGAAAAGAAAAAAAAAAACAGTTCATTTCCAATAAAGATGGTACAAAAAAGATAGTACATAAATGGTTTTTGAAATATTTTAAAGTAAATACACTTTGATGATACACACATGAGTATTGTAATACCCATGTCATGAGACGAAAAGAAATTATTGAGGGCAATATACTCCCAATATTTTTTAATCTACATTTGATGATACATGTAATTGCAATTATAAAAGACAGCACAGTTTCATTGACGATGCATTTTCATTGTGGGGTGAAAACACTTTTGACAGTTTACATGTACATGGCATAGAATTTTTAATTTCTTGACGTCAGGAAATAATATCAGAATTGCTTGTTTCGGCAGATGTTCAAAAGTGTCATTTCGAGGAATCATGAACAAAAAATTCATGCAAGAGAACCGCGAAAATTACAAGTTTTGTTTTTCTGATTAAAATTTTTTAACACAACAGTCATTAGTTGATAAGCATTTATTTAACTATAAATGGATGATCACACAACAAATTTATTGTTTTTTACGTGAATGCTTTACAATAATGAAGAGATGATGAGTTAGGTAATATTACAAGTTGAGAGTAAACAGAAAAAAGACCGGTTTCTGTAGGTCAAATGCTAGTTGTTAGTCTAGTACACACAAATGTGCATATCTACATGTACATATATACACATATACATGCACATACATACCCCCGTACATACACACACCTAACACGCACACATACAAATACATTTCCATGCATCGAGGCAATCACAATACAAATGCGTTCCACAAAAATGTAACGATGTTTAATTAAATATTGAAACGAAAAGATCATTGGTTGATGAGCGTCTTATTTATCGTATGTGGGTGATTGTGCAACAAATACATATATAAATTTTTATAAATGCTTTGCAATAATGAAGTGAAATTATGTGTTATGTAGTGACACATATACCCATGTACGCACACATAGCGTGCACACGTACACATATACACAAGTAAGCATGTGCGCAAATATCAGTGTAAACTAGTCAACATAAACTAGCACTAGCAACATAGAGAGAATATCTTTTATCACGCGATGAATTTTATGATATTTCCGTACTAATAATAGTGCCACAAAACAATATACCTGAGTCAGGAACATGAAAACGATTGTTCTACAACGGTTCCCAAGTAAAGCAAAATTGCAAAAATACGTGAAATCAACCGCCAAGGTGCGGTTGTTATAATATACTATAGAGCGTAAGAGATGAAATGAAAATTTGCACTACACAAGCCTAACAAGAACATTTTTGGACGTGAATAAGAAAGAAAACATCAATGTCTTGTAAGGGTTTCATATTAGAAAAAATCACATTATCTTAGAAATATGGTGCAGAATGTCTGCAGTTGATAAACATACACAGGTACCATGACAGCCTAGCTTGATGCTTGTACAAAAACGGAGAGGAAAGATAAAATGTATCCTGTGGCTTGTATATTTAGGTTGAATAGAGCTTGTTAATTCATGAAAGCAGTAATGATACTGAACTTTGTGGGTTGAAAACATGACATTTTACATGTACATGACAAATAAGCTTTGAATTGCTTTACGAAAATAAAATGAAATGACGTGTTGGGTAGTGTAAGAAGTTGAGAGTGAATAAAGGGCGGTATTTATAGTTTATATGCTAGTTGCTAGTCCAGGGCACGCAGGTATATGTGCACATATGCACATCCATATGCGCACATACACCCAGATACGTACACACATGTACAAGTAAGCATGTTTGTAAATCCCAGCGTATATAGGCGATCAAATCATATTACCAAAGCATACTTCAAAACTGTTGTGTAATGTATTGAATTATGAAACAATGAGCAAGGGAGAAGACTCATCAATGGAGATACTGAGCAAATGAGATTCGTCAAAATCTATTTAGTATGTTCTGTAACTAAGAATATTATTATTGTTGAGGCGGAAGATGACGAGTCATTTTGATTTTAAATTCTCTTAGTCTTTGAGGGATTTCAATACACAGGGGAAAGTTTGTTCCACAGTAAGGCGCCTGATATTCACAGAACCTTCTGCCCTATGTGAGATGAACGATAGTCGACCAAGACATCATTGTTTCTGTTCGGCTTTTGGTTGGTTACAGTGGGGGGATAGGAACGCACTATCTCAGCATTGCTCTGAGGAATATGTAACGTGGAGAATACGTATTGGGCCCTCTGCATGAGGAGCTTTCTTGAATAGGAGTCCAGCCGAGTTTATAAAGGAGAGGGGTTACGTGATCACTTCTTTTGAAATTACCGTCGCATACCACCTTGGCTGCGAAATTCATGCTCTTTTGGAAATCCCTTTGAAGGTATTGAGGTAAGTCTCCCCAAACTAGGCTGGAGTAGTCAATGTGTGATAACACTAAGGATTGAATGGCCAATAATCTGGATTTTTTGTCTAGCGTACTCTTTATACGATGAAAAAACATTAGAATTTAAACTACACTAAAAAGAAAGCTACTTCAAGCAAACCTTCTCTGCTTTCGTGTATGTGGTGATCAGTTCGAATGGAAGATGGAGTAGCTTTTCAAATGTGATTTTCTGCTTATATTTTTTAAATTAGCTTACAATTTTAGTCATGAGTTACAAAATATTTTTTCTTTTTTACGTATATTTGATATAAATGGAAACTAGAATGTCAAGTTAGGAAATATTTCATTACTTCCCACCATAACAAATGAGTTTGATGTTCTATAAGTGAATAAATTAAATTACTGTTGTTTGTTTTTGAATTTACAATTAACCGATCATTTAAAGAGCGCCATTTGGTATTAAAGATAAATATGTGTATGTATGTGTGTGTGTGCAGTGAGAGTCAAGAGAGATTAGATTCATTATTGTGCAATTAAAGTATTAGGTGTACAGGTTTTTAATCTCCTTTATTCAAATTACTTCAATCAGGTACTTTCCGTAACTTAATTAAACTGTAAACAATTAACTCGTTATATAAATGACAAGGATAGACGCTAATGGTGTCTATACAGGGATATTACTCTGAAATAACAAACTTTATTTGTATCTTATAGATGTGGAGAGTACAGCAACATTCAAATGACTCAAAATGATTTTTTCAAAATTTTCATTGCGCAAGACGTTCAGCGTAACAGCAAACGGTGTATAATTTCGTATAATTGAAATAAAAAGTTATATTCGTAGCTTAATTCCATTATAACTAATGAAAGATTTCCTTCTAAAATTTAGTATCAATTTCAAATGGGGAAGAAGCTAGATTCAGGAAGTTATCTTCCGCTTGTAGTTTTGCCGTTTCACTTTTATTCCACTTGCTGACAAATTTCTACCATTTATATAAAAAATACGTTGTTCGATAAAAGTTTTATGCAGACCTGTTTTTTATGCACTGCTAAAACAGTTTTGCAAGAGTAAATCATTTTAATATTCATGAATACCATACTGTAAAATAATTCGGCGCCCATTATTCTGTGTATGGTGACGTCAGGCATTCCTATGCTATTACTGAGCTTCTTTAAGGTGGGGCTGTAGCTTCGCAGCCATATTTGATTCGAATTTCTTTTATTTGGCTCCGAGTTTCCAGGTAAATAATAAGCTTTTGTTTCCCCTCAGATTAATAAGCAGTTTGTGGTTACATTGGTGTGTAAATGCTCTCCAAATTCCGGTTTACTTCTTCTCTAACAAGTGTAATTCTCGACTGATGCTCTTCGATTTCGGCGAAATTGCTATCGGTTGTCGGTTAATTCTGTGCGTGATACGAACTAGCATTTAGTAAATCGCTCGTACTCTATAAATAGTTCATGAAGTGTTATTGATTTTCTTGTGTGCAGTAATTTTGCGATAATTGAAACTCACTACAATTCGTAGTTTAATTTCGGAGCATCGTTTCAGTTCTGCTTCGTAGGCCTTGTGTCAGCAGATCAGCTGTGCGTATTCGTAATGAAGTAATTAATAGACCCTGTTCTCATGGTAATCGTAGCTTTGATTATTTTCAAGAAACTGAGTGCTTTACATGATTACACCCATTTTGCGATTCGCTGCTTCTTAATTTATTTTAATCGGAAATGAAATTATTTTCTGGTGTTAGTGTAAGAAATGGGAGGGACTCCCCTTTTCTAGGTAATTGTAGGTCGGGTCTCGTGTGACTACCTTTGATCATTTTCTTCAATTGTAGACTCAAAAATTGATTATTCTCATCAAAAGAGTCAGATTCATCTTACAAATTATATATTCAAATTTATCCAAGAGGCTCATACCAATTTGAAAAGGTTATAACAAGACTTTACCATCAATAAGCTTGGTACCAGTAAAGAATGGTGCATTTATTGCTTCTGACAAAAGTAAACTGTAAATTGGCTAAGGTTTTAATTACTCTAAAAATTCTCAGCACTGAAATTACAGATGGTATGGTACTGCCTGTGGTGGCATATGTTTCTTTTATAATATTTACCAATGCTCTTGAAAATAATGAATAAAATATCATACTTTCCTAGTTTAATTTTTTGGAACTACCTTGAAAATAGGCATCATATGATATATATATCTAAACAATTAAGGTGCTTTGTACCCACGCTTGGGTAAGCTAAAGATAAATAATATTTAATTTATAAAGCCATGCAGTGTTCATTGGTTTTATGTCTGTAACTTACTAATTTGAAAAATGTGAGGTTGTGTCTGTGGCACCTGTTACTTAACATTTTGTGTACTAAATATCAAATGCTTTGGGGAAAAAGAAGTTTTTAGGGATAAATGTTGTTGGGATTCTAAAATATCAGTAAAATTTACCTGGCAAGGATTTTTCTGCTTAGGTTAGCACTTATTTTTCTATTATAAACAAGAAAATTATGTAATTAAATTATTAAAATGTGTGTTTTGCAAGAAAAGTTTTCCATATTGAAATATATTTAAATTTGAAAATCATCATTTAAAATTTTGCTTAAACTTATTAGCAAACAAATAAAAGTCAGAAACAGTTATTCAATGTGTTGCACGTACCATATGGCTTAAACTTGGTGGAAATAAATAGCTAATTGCATGTACGAGGTGCTGTAATGTATAAAAAATAGTTTCATGAATGTTGGTAATTGCTCATATTTGTTATTTATTTTAAAATATTCTCCAACTGGTAAAAGTACTTTAAAATTTTGTTAGTTGCCCTAAACTGGAAGCACTAGCCCACTTGGCGCTGAAGCTACCATCAGTAGACAAAGAGTTAATTCAGCTACTTTGTATCTATGCATAGAGGTGGCAAACGTATACATGTTCATGCATATGTGTTTGGTATGCATAGCTCAATGAAAATGGCAGCACTTTTTAATGTTGAATTTTATTAATCAGTAAAATCTAATGTCATTTAATTGGGTAATTATCTAGAAGGTAGTTCACCTTTAATCACTTCAACAACTACTTGTGTGTGGTTAGCATATCTGTGATGCAATCTTTTCTGTCTCTAAAATTTTGTAACCTGTGCTGCTTGCAGCTTAGGTTACACAATTATATTTTTTGACATAGGTTACACAATTATATTTTTACACACTTTACACAATTGTATTTTTATTACACAGGTTGCTCAATTATTTTTTTTAATACAGGTTACACAATTAAATTTTTTTATACAAGGTACACAATTATATTTTATATTACACAGGTTATACAATTATATTTTATGTTACGCAGGTTACACAATTATATTTTTTCACACTGGCTACATAATTGTAGTTTTGTTTCATAGGTTACAAAATTGTGCTTTTTATGACCCAGGTTACACAATTATGTTTTTACATTTTTAATTGATTATTGCTGAAATGAAACACATTAACACAACAAAGCTATTATTATAATATATCTCTAGCTTACTCACTGATGGGGAAAATGACAAATAATAAATATCTTCATCTCAATGATGTGTGCAATTTGTTTATTATCATATATACACATATCTATTCAGTCATTTATACGTATATCTATTGAGTAATGAATTCTGTACGCGGAAAAGCCCGGTCAATATTGAATTTAATGTTGTCAATGGCTTTTATAATTTCATCACAAAATTTAGGCAATTGAAGTTATTTTAAGACGTTTCACAAGAAAGCCATTGTGCTCGCAAATGCTTAGTTTTTGAGATATAACACAAATAATGTTCAGGTATGAATAGCATAAACGGCAGTTTTGATATAGCTCTTGCGGTGGAAGGTGTATGAAAAGGGTGTTCTGGGATCCTATTTGAGTGCATTAAACATTATAATGACGATAGTGTTAGTTTAAAAGTGTTCAATTTGCATTCTGTCATTCAAAAAAAGAAAGCGATATGGCTCATCCGGTGTATGGCAGATACGGAACATGCGCAGTCATTTTGGCGGTAAAAAAAATTGGTGTCGGTATGGCTAAATTGTTATTTTAGGTTTACTTAGGTTAGTTTATTTAACAAACCTATCCTAACCTAACCTCAGCTATCGTTATGTCAATACCGTATTTCTGCTTATTTACGTGTCGGTTCATTTTATATACAGCGGTCATATAAGTTCAAAGTTAAGTATCTCAAAAACTAAGCATTTGCGAGCACAATGTGATTCATGTAATATGTCATCAAATGTATCATATTACCCATATGTGGCAAAAAAATTATTGAAATTGTTGACAACATTAAATTCAGCATTGACCAAAAGCCCACTAGTCATTTTCCACTGTATGGAGCTAATGATTAAACTGTTAGGGGAACAAAAAATTTCGAAATGTATTATAATGCACAAGAGCTATTATTTTATAAATATAATAAATCTAATTTGGGTTTTGTCTGCAAGGTTTCCAAGTAAGATTTAGTCTGCTCCAAAGTAACACATTTAAACTGTTATGGGTCTGTTCATGGCCATACTAGAGTGGTTGTTAGATTCAGACAAATTTGAATATTTTTTGAGGTTTTTTCTGCTGTTAGGAAACTAGTTACATATTTTGGATGTTATTACAATTGCACTTGAGTTTTGTGATAATTTCACGCCTAATTCATGTAGGCATTTATGTCACAAGCAATTTTTATTTAGAATTTTTTTCATATTTAGAAAAGTATCACTGTAGTGGTCTTGTCAAGTAATTTTTCCAATTTATTTTAATCTTATTGACTGGAGGATAGTCATGATTCTTAATACAGATATTTTTCAATCAATATGCTGTTAAAACCTGATTCAAGGTTGCATTCTATGTTCATTTAAGAAAAGTCATCTGACAACAAACTGCTTGTTCAATTTTTTCTATTATAGCTGGCTTGTTACTGGGTAATCAAATAGAATGTCACATTAACAGTATATTATACTACTAAACTCAATCTGATATGTCAATCTGAATCAATCTCAGTAAGTTACCAAATCAAGAATTTAAAAAATCTGAACAAGGATCTAAAAATTGTAGACAAGGCTGTACAAATATCAGCCATGGGACATGTATTGTCAAATATGTGAGAGAGAGAATGTCTAAAAATTGGGCAGCCAGCAATGGTAATGTCACAAAATAATTGGATTAAGAAGATTAAGGCATCAGATATCTTGCTGGAACGTTAGTAATGAGCACTTCATCTGATATATAACTATACATTAACTGTTAGAAGGGTTACTATTAGAATAATTACTGCCTTCAAAGGCAGTTAAGAAGCATTGAGTGCGTCTTGTCATGCTTCTGTGGCAGCTAAGTAATTTAATGGTAAAAGTGTCTCAATTGAGAGATGAAGGCTATCTCCAGTATGAGAATCAAGATACCTCCCATGCTAGGGTAGAGATGTCAACCATGCTAGGGTAGAGATGTCAACCATGCTAGGGTAGAGATGTCAACCATGCCAGGGTAGAGATGTCAACCATGCCAGGGTAGAGATGTCAACCATGCCAGGGTAGAGATGTCAACCATGCCAGGGTAGAGATGTCAACCATGCCAGGGTAGAGATGTCAACCATGCTAGGGTAGAGGCATCTCCCATTTTGTGGTAAAGACTAAGAGACCTCTCTTGCCAAGATAAAAATTAGTCTAATGGAAGAATGAAGTTGTTAACAAGATGCATTTACTTTTTGTAGAGGTAACCTGGAAGTTGTTGTCATCAAAAAATTTATTAAGAAATATTGTAATTGTTCTATAGGTAAAATGTTGGTGCTTACTTGAATCATGAGGTGAATTTGAATGTGCATTAGTTGTGTATATCATGTGGAAAGAATAAATGTGTTAAGCTGCTGCCATTATTTGTGTGTGCAGATTTGATGGCGGCAATACGAAAGAAGCTGGTTATTGTAGGAGATGGTGCCTGCGGAAAGACGTGCCTTCTCATCGTCTTCTCGAAAGACCAGTTCCCTGAGGTCTACGTCCCCACTGTCTTTGAAAACTACGTCGCTGACATTGAAGTGGATGGCAAACAAGTTAGTATACTGTTTAAACATTCTTAGGTAGTCTAGTTTGTTGCAGAAAGCATTTAATTTATAATTAAGTGAAGTGTTCAGCTGTACAGTACTTAGGGATTGATGAACCTTTTATTTCTTTTATATGATAGTTTAAATTGTTAATATATTTTTTTTCAACACCTCTTAAATGCAACTTGGTTAATTTAAGGGTATTGGGGCTCTGATTGAGCTGTGATTGAAAATTCATGATTATGATGTGATTATGATGACTATGATTTGTAGCTATGTATTCAAAGCAGTATGAGAATTGTTGGTCAGTGCAAAAGTACTGTGCAGGGGTTTGATGTTGAGTTCCAGATTTTTTTATACATAGATATCTTGATTTGTTTTATGCAATAATATGTACTGTAGAGTAAGTGTAGTCATGATGCCCTGTTGCTACTGTTATTTAATTGAATTTTACCGTAGTGTTCAATTTCATGTTCAATATTAAAGTAATTTGCCTGGTTTTCTTTAGCTTTTGAATGATGCTCTCATTTAACTTCATCCACTCAAGAAGTTTGTTACTGAATTCCATTCCGTCATAGTAGAGTGGAGTTAAAGTGACCATTGAAATGTCATTTTCATTTTTGCATTCACTTCACAGGTGGAACTCGCCCTCTGGGACACAGCTGGCCAGGAAGACTATGACAGACTGCGTCCCTTGTCCTACCCTGACACGGATGTCATTCTTATGTGCTTCTCAATTGACTCCCCTGACTCGCTCGAGAACATCCCTGAGAAATGGACTCCAGAAGTCAAACATTTTTGCCCCAATGTTCCTATAATTCTCGTAGGCAATAAAAAAGTAAGTAGTTGATGCTTGGCTACTTAAGCCTGGTGCTGTGTGTGTGTGAGGCTCATGCAGAATGCATCACTTCTCGTGCAAGAGCTGTGTGATCGTGCCTGTGATACTGTACGGAGAATATTAGTACTGGTATGCAAGTGCTGTGTGAATGATTGCACTACTGCATAGGGGGCCATAGTACCAGTGAATGAGATTTTGATGGAGGGGACTTGGATGGTCGTACTAAATGAAACATATTCTTTAGATTGCAATTTTATTAATCCTCAGGAAAACGCAGCTATTGAATTGATGGGAATCAGTGCTCCCAGGGGTTGTAAGTTTTTGGAGCAAATGTTGAGCCAAGTTCTGTAGTGTAGCAATAAAGCTATTTTTTATTGTTGTTCTCAGGATCTACGAAGTGACTCCAACACTATCAAAGAGCTTCAAAAGATGAAGCAGGAGCCCGTCAAGCCCGAGGAGGGCCGGGCAATGGCCGAGAAGATAAATGCCTTCGCGTACCTTGAGTGTTCGGCCAAGACCAAAGAGGGAGTGAGGGATGTCTTCGAGACGGCTACCAAGGCCGCTCTTGCTGTTAAAAAGAAGAAGAAGCCCAAGTGTGTCCTTTTCTAGGCCTTCTGTTTTAAAGGTGAGTGAACATAATGAGAGCTTTCATGTGAATACAGCTAAAACTGGTGCTTTCAACGTTGATAACAAGAATAATTGGTACAAGAAAATCGAATCCAAAGTTAGCAACTGTGAGCTATTTGGATGGGGAGTGCTCTGTTGCATTACAGACTCGATGTATAGTAAAAATCTCTCCATTGTAGGTTGAATTGACTAAACATGCTTATTGTACTACTGTCACTGTGTCAGTTTTTCTCTATTCAATAATCGTGATGAAGGAAAAGAATAGAAGCAAAATATATCCAGCTCTCAATTTAATTTTCCTCGCTTATATTTTGCTAATGCAGCAAACAAATGGCCAGGTCAGGGTATGGTTTTTGCAATGTTGGGTCCTCAAATTTAACATTTTAATATTGAATTATATGTTGTCTACCATGGTCAGGTGTGCGAGGTACATAGATCGTCTACCACTGCCCACAGAAGTCACGGGGAAGATCAATGGACAGCAATATCTTCCTTGCTTCCATCACTTTCAGTAGAGGCGACGACCTACGAGCGATCGGGGTGTAGTTGTATGCCTTCCACCATTTTACTAAGAGTGCTTTTTATGGGCTGCCAGAACGACAGCGACTCGAAATCGTCTTATTTTAGTGAATAATCCCGGCGACGAAAGATAGATAGCATGCGTGTCGTCGTAAGTAAGGATCCACCTTTTGGAGTGGTTGCTCGTGCTGGTGAAGCGCTGTTTGTACTCTGCATGATTGTGTGGGTAGAGGTGCTTTCATTCTTCTGTCTTGAGCCCTTAGCTGATTGTGATCTCTACAGACTCCCTACTCTGCGTCTGATCTCAAGACTTGTCACTCCTCAATGCTCTTGGTGCTCTTTGCCTTATCAATGCCGGCTACTACCGACACTTGCTCCGGCCCTCATCAGTTTATTCTAGAACAAACAAACAGCCTTGGAATCTTGTACTTGTTTCCGTGTGTTGTTCTTCACTCCGTTTACTCGTATGATCGATCTATTCTTGTCTAATACAGTTTGGTTAAAAGCGTTGTACTAACTGTTTTCATCCTGAATTCAGGTTCAGAGTAGCTGCATAATGCTGCTCGTCATTTTACAACTCCATTCTTATTATTTCTGAAGTTCCTGCGGTTGTGTGGGATATGTCATCGAACTTCCAGTTAATTGCATTGCAGGAGGCTGTTACTCTTATAGTTTGGTATTTATATTTACTAGAGTCATTTACTAGTTACCAAACGTGTGACAAGAATAAGGCATTATAACTTTCGGCGAGCTTTAGTTGACATGCGGAGCAGCAAGATGCGGCGAAGACCATCGTTGCAATGTGAAGTCTTACTTAATAACACGTCCTCGCTGGAACGGCGGTCATCCGAAATTTAAGTCTAGGAGGTTAGGTGGTAGACTAATTAATTGATTGAATGATTGTCTTGACTAACATTATTTTCGTAGTGCACTCTACTCAAGTGGGGAGATACAAAAACTCATGTTTTAGGAGGAGGACTAGGCATGCTTTTGGATTTTTACTGCTAATGTAATTTTAGTTCTTAGAGTTGTTGCCTCTCCTTCTGTCCGCTTGGCTAAGAGATGACAACAACTTTTCATCGTTCTCAGCCAACATTTTGTGCATAAGATTTCTCGTGAGGCTTAATTTTCTATGTGTCAGTGTTGGTGTGGTGGCTTACCTTCGAGCATTGGAAACGAGCGACTGACAAGCCATAGTTCCATCGATGTACTCTTGAAGAGTCCATGCCGACGTTGGTGTGAAAACCATCTAGTTCGTGGACACGTACCTGTTTGCCCAAACTTGATTCGTGGGTACTTGTTGCCATGCTGAATTATTTCTATGTAGTCATTTTTAATGGTGTACACCAATTTTTGCATTGGTTTTAGAATATTTCCGCGTCCGTTGATGAGCAAACGTTAAGAGCAGTGTTTGTTTCCATTGCTCTGAGAAAAGCCGCCTTTATTTCTTGTACGGACTTCCTCAAAGTGAGTTATGGCCTTAACTTTTTGTCCAACCTTTTTTGTTTCATTAAGATAGTAGTTTGCTTCACTTTTTGTGCTGTGTAATCAATCGACAAAATGCCTAGAAATCGAACGTTCATGGGAGTCAAAAGGTCATGAGCAATGCGTGTGCATTTGGCACCACGTTGGACATTTGACAACGCGGGGTGCATTTGGCACCACGACGTGCATTTGGCACCACGGTGTGCATTTGGTGCCACGACGTGCATTTGGCACCGCGTAGCCTGTCCGCCTCTTGTATTTGTGTGATCTTGAACGCGCCACAAATTATGAGCAACAGCTTTGGTTTTGTCAGTATTCTGAAGTGGAAATCTCGCCGGACCAGAAAAGCTTCCAATGAGCGAGCGTTGCAGCAAGTCTCGTAAAGTAGTGCCCGTTCGTTCTTAAGTTGATTGCAAACTGTGTTCTTACTTTGCTAGTTTTCCTAGATATTCGAAGGGCTTTGCGTCACTCAGGAGCTAGGACTCGCTTGATTAAGATTTCTATCAAATGTGCCTTCCGAAGGCTAATAAAAATCTTACACGAACTCTAACTGTGAAACGCGACTCTGCGGACAAATCTTTCGGTATGCTGACCTGCTTTACTCATGTAACTCAAAATTTTGTCCAATTCGACTCCAGAACTTTACTTGATTGATTGTTGATGATTTTGGTCCTCGATTAATGCGTACTTTTCTCGGTATGTTGTATTTTTAAGCATTGGACTATGTTTAAAAGAAGCCCTTCACATTAAAAAAATGCAAAACTGCTGTGTACGCTCTCTCGAGTGCACAACAATTTGCCTAATTATTCTATTCTTTTTCTTCTTACATTACAGTTAACCATATTTTATTTACTTCCGCTCATGATTGGTTTAGGTTAATAGGATTTTGATTAGTTGAGGAATGAATTGTGGTGTCCGAACACTACTGTAAATTATTATCGATACCATAATTGTCGCATTGCAGATGTGCTAAATTGTTTGGTTTATCCTTTTGTAATAAACATATATCTGTATTATCGAATCGTTTTTTCTTTGTGCTCAGTTCAAGCAATTGAGCAATAAATTCCTTGCTAGAATCTAGTACAGAATGTTGAAATACAACTGGCTTGCAAAAATGAGCATTCAGGTGTGACTTAGAAGACGGAGAAAATTAAAATTTTTTGATCACTTTTGAATCACTTGAGGCTGTAAATACTGTGAGAAAAAAGAAAATGTTAATTTTTTAAATGAAAGTTGGTAAATGAAACTCGTCACAACAAATTAAATTTTGAATATTTCCTAACACGTTGACTGCAATGGATCAAACTGTAGTTCAGTATTCCACTTAAATTTAAATTCAAAAGATCTAAGAAGTTTAGAAACGCCAAACATTAACTAGTTCTATTAAATACCGTTTTTATTTTAAAAGATTGTTAAAACTTTTTCAAAAGACCTTTCGTTGAGTCGTTTCGCAGCAGGAAAAACTTGAGCACTACCAACCGATGGGTGGTATCGCAGGCAACGTGTTGACACAAAGGTCCTAAATTGACAGACAAACCTGTTTCAGCGTCTGTTCGCATGTTTCAGGCTTCGATGGATAATTCCACTGCTTGACGGCGCCAAGAATTAGGCACCGTCTTGTTAGTCGTCATTCACATTGAGGGAGCATTGGATGTGTTAAAAAATGTAAATTATGTTTATTGGTCGTACGCTGAGAAAGACAGGTGAAGGTTTTTGCCATGCCATTGATATGTAATTTTGATAGTAAAATATTTCAGTTTGGAATAAATTTTTTGTTTTTCCGTTTCTCACAGCAAATGTACTCTCGGTTACTTTTTTTAAAATGGTACTGTAACAATTCTGTGCATGCTAACCAAATACAATTTTTTGTGTGAAGAGAAAAATATTTAGTAAGCACTGTGGTCTATACAATAGTCAATCATCAGCAAAACCCTAAGAGCTACAATAATTTAAAAGTTTGGCCCGGTGTTTTGGGGCACTCGGTATAGCCCTCTGAATTTTTTAAATATCTGGTGAGACACAAATGTCCCAGCAGACCCCTCAGGGTAATACAACTATTGTATCTATGAAAATTAGCGCTCCCAGAGGGGCAATGTGAGGGCCCGAGCAAAAGGTTAGGTAGGCTTTCTTTGTGTTAAAATAACATAGGTTTTTGTTTTGTCGCAGACCAACTTTTTTTTCGGTTCACTGCTGTCCTGTTTTTTCAACACCTACTACTTTCTTCTTCAACTTTGATCTTGTTTCATGAACTTCTTTCTCACTTACTGTTTCTGTGCCCTTTCTGCATAGATTTTACGTTCCCTTAACTCCATACTTAATGGTGCCTTCTTCCTTCCTCTCTTTGGGTCTCATTTGTTGAGAATAGGGAGGCTTAAACTAACTAATAATCTAATCTGTCCCAGCAGACTCAAAAGGGTTAAAAGGAAATTAACCTAATTTCTCACGCCAGGAGCCCAGTCAGTTCAAAGCTGCTGAGGTCACAGAGTGGCAGTCGGAGAAGAGTCTTTCAGGTCTGCATAGCCAAGTTTGCTCCACTCCTTTTTTGCCATGAGCCCCTTCTGCATACGACAGCCCAGGTAGTCACGGGCTGCTACCCTGCATTCACTGTTGCTTCCTTTATTGTCGTGCATACACTCCATATACCTGCAATAAAGTCAAAGTCATAAACACCAGCTATTCCCTATTTTATAGTTATACTTTTTCCTTAACCAAAATTATTACAATTTCTCACTTCTTCTCCACTAGAAATTTTATTAATTATGTATTACTTTTTCTCAACCAAGGTTAATTGCAATGATAACAGAAGAACACTGAGCAGAGGACACAAAATAGCAAGATTGCTGAATACAACGCGTTTGGTCAGTGGTTCTTAACCTAGGGGGAGCATGAGCCTCCATAGTAAAGCCTGATTTTTTCCAGTAATGTTCGTGAGAAAAGAGAACTTTCACTGTTGAATATGTTTGAAGACCCACTAACAATATTGTTTGTTGTGAGCTCTTATTTACCAGTCCATCTGCACACAATTTCCCCTGACAATTCATAAGGGGGCATAGGAGTAAAATGTTAAGAACCAAGCTTAAGGTGGTAAGGTAAGAGATGAATTTTGCATGGTATGACCATCATGAGAAGATAAGATTCACATTGTAAATTTAATGCAGTTTATGGTCGAACAAAACCTTACATATAATGATGTTCAAGGCCGTAATTGGGTTAAAAAGTTTATTTATCTCATAAGATTCACATTGAAAATTTAGTGCTGTTTATGGTCAAATAAAACCTTACATATAATGATGTTCAAGGCCGTAGGGCAACCGGTTGTTTCGGTGGCTGGTCGCAGACTCGCAGTATTTGGTATTCCGCAACCTAGCTCGTTTCCGTACTAACGTACGGCTCAGAGAGTGAGAGCGACTCTTGCACACAAGGTATATTTAGCATTTCTGGATATTGAAAAGGCGTATGACAGAGTGGATCGGGTTAGGCTGTT
>JACJUY010003068.1:39621-63363 GCA_014220935.1 Platorchestia sp. MABIK | reverse complement strand
GTGAGTAGTGAGGAGGGAATTGCAGGCCGTTACAAAGGCCCCGACACTGTCGGCCCTCAAGTTCAAGTTCAAGTACACCCATGCCTACCAACTAACATTCTTCGTTAGAGTTTTAAATCGAGAGGTCTGCATATTTTTTTACGCTTGCAGTCATATTGAAGAAAGCTCTAATTTATCGTAAAGGTATATAATTTCAGGCTGTGCCTATGTCTAACAATGGGTTCTATGACTCTTGGCACCCGATCATTTCAGCCTACTCCTCCTGACAAGGGAAGTTTTCCTTTGGACCACGAAGGCGAATGCAAATCGTTTATGGTGAAGTAAGTCCTCATATTAGAAAGTTAATGAAATAAAATTCAATATTTCTCAGAAACTAAAAGAAGATAAAATGGTTCAGAAGGCAGAATGTGTAATTTGCTTTTATATTTTGATATGTAAAGCAGGGAATGTGTGTCTTTAGGGAGGATTCATTATCTGGTGGTCCAATCTGAAATAGTACACAAATTGAAAATGACTTTCTACTCAGATTGTTAATTTGTTTCTTGGATTTTCTTATTAATATCTAGTTTCAGTTGAAGTTCATCACGTGATAAATTACAAATAAATTCACTCAACATTTATTTATTGGAAATCTGTTAAACGTGAAAATGTACTACCCATGAAGTCTATAGAATGCAATGTTTTGATATACAAACATCATCATCAGGCTGAAAATATACAGAAAAAATGATCTGTCACATTGGTAAAATCTAATTTTTGAGCTAGGTGAGACTTGGGATAAAAGATGAAATTACAGCATAAAAATATTTATAAATGAAAAATTTTTGTGCTGTGATTTCATCTTTTATACAGAGTCTCATGTAGCTTAAGAATTAGATTTGCATTTTACCAATGTGACAGATCAATTTTTCTGCATATTTTCAGCCTGATGATATTTGTACATTGAAACATTGCATTTTATAGACTTCAAACCTGTAGTACATTTTAAAGTTTGACAGTCTTCCAGTAAAGAAATGTTAAGTGAATTTCTTTGTAATTTATCACATGATGAACATAAACTGTTTTGTAAAGTTGAGAAATTAGAAAAGAAAATTTAAAGTTTCCTGGAGTTAGCACAAATAATTCCTAAATAAAAGTTAATAATACATAGTCAAGATCAAGCATTTTATTCTTAGTCACAATGCAAATTAGTGAACGTAGAGGAAATCCATGAAGTTGATTATTGCCTGAATTGCTAAGGATATTCAAAGCAATTTTAGTAAAGGTTTATTGAGACAATATTGGAGCTGCCATAAATACTAAAGGACCTGAATTTCTCATTCTTGCAAATATTAAAGTAGCCTAGATCATTTATCCTTCATTACTAACAAAGTGCCTCCATTTATTATTGAAAGTTTTTTAATTGTTTGCTGTTAGTCATCTCAAAGCAATTTGTTGTAATAATCCAAGGCAAGGCACCACCAGACCCATTGATGAGAAATAGTGACATTTGAAGTCTGCATCTCTTCTTCTTACTGGTTTTGAAGGTGCTAAGATGGCCTAAGTGCCGTAGAATTTTTCCACTTATTTATTGAGTGGAAAGTGAAAGATTCCAAGATCTATTCCTTAGCTTTGCAATACAAAATATAATGTCCAGACAAGATTTCTGAATTTATTTGAGTCAAAAACACAAATTTTTTTCATTTCAATGAAAATATTTATAATGGCACTTTTTTGACCAAAGGCTAAAGAACTGAGAGTTGAATTTTACCAAGATTTTATTTTATTTGGATAAAAGTATAAATTTACAGAAGTTGCAATATTTATTAATCTCTAGCATATGCAATTTGTTTTCTATTAATATTTTTCTATAATATTTAAGCATTTACTTCAATGTTTTCATCAAATTGAGGTACTTTTGTTGCAGTTTCTTTAAATTAGCTTCATAAATTGTATTTAATTTATTTTTCTTTTGATCTATATTCTTTGGATAATTTTCTCACAACATGATTTAGAAGTGAAATAATACAACTGCTTTGTTTTGTGACCATGTCCAAAATGTACAGATAGACCGTCAAATTTCTAGCATTATTTGGATGGGAATAATTAAATGCAGGCCAATAATCAAAATTGTAATGCCGGTTAAGAAATCAAGTCTTTAATTCTATTAGAGTAGGATGCTTTATGCTTTATAAAGTGCTTTGTGCAGTGTTTTTTTACACTTTAAAAGTATAAATATAATAGCAATGCACTTAATTATTCCAAGGGATGCAGCAATTGGTCTGAAGCTATTTCTTTCATTCATTGGTTTTGAGAGACATGTTAGTTGCTGAGCAAAAGGATCTGTTGAAATTTTTGTAAAGCATTTTAAATAACTATTTTATTTTATTTATTTTCTATGTATTAAAGCTAGTCATCAGACCATCATGAAAGTAGCTAATAAGCATATTTTGTTCATCTCATCTAAATCCAGTTAGATAAACAGAAATTTTATGAATTACTGTTCTAGGTTATAAAGATTTGTGTAGATATTTCAAAATGATTTTTACAGGATTTTAAGATACAATCGATATAATTTGAGCCTATGAGAGTCTATATTTGAAACTTTCCTGTGAAATCATTTTTATAAATTTACATGTATAGGTTTAGGTTAACTTGGAAAATTTCATAAAAGTGATTATTTCTCTTTAAATATATGTACTGACAATCAAAATTTGTAGCACATTTAATGCCTTGAAAATTCATAACGTTTATTATTTTATTTTTGGTGTGGCTGAAAGGTATGCTATTCGTAGACAATCCTAGTCCAGTAAACTTGATTATATGACATTGCTCTAGAACACAAACATGCTTGAAAATGGTCTGCATACAGTTGCATCCATTCAATGTTGTTCTAAATTTAAAAGCATTACAAATCCAATGGAACAATATGAACAATTTCTTGGAGATCTCTTTTATGGTATATAAATGAGATTCATTTTTTCTTTGGTTCTTTTCAGTTTGCATTTGAGATTATCAGGTTAAATTTTAAAGTGGTAAATTCTGCTAAGGATTCTAATTAAATGATATGTTCTGCCGGGCTCATCGTTCTTTCTTGTGTTTAAAATTGTTCACTAATACTGGCTTGAAAGTACTTTTTCATTGTCAAGCTTTAAAGTCCTAACATTGAGTCACTAATCAAGTGTTAGAATTACACATATTGCTAAACAAAACCATACTTTAAATAAATGTGTGCACATAATATTTCAACTTTTGAAAAATTATTCAGGTCTTAGATGCATTTCTTTTTGAAATGCCATTTTTAATTTGTCGCAGAAGAATGCAGTTTCTGAAACAGAAATCAGTCTTTCCATCTCATGATCGTCATACCATGCAAAATTCATCTCATACCTTACCATCTCAAGCTTGGTTCTTAACATTTTACTCCCATGCCCCCCTAAGAATTGTCAGGGGAAATTGTGTGCAAATGGACTGGTAAATAAGAGCTCACAACAAATAATATTGTTAGTGGGTCTTCAAACATATTCAACAGTGAAAGTTCTCTTTTCTCAAGAACATTACTGGAAAAAATCAGGCTTTACTATGGAGGCTCATGCTCCCCCTAGGTTAAAAACCACTGACCAAAAGCGTTGTATTCAGCAATCTTGCTATTTTGTGTCCTCTGCTCTGTGTTCTTCTGTTATCATTGCAATTAACCTTGGTTGAGATAAAGGAATACATAATTAGTAAACTTTCTAGTGGAGAAGAAGTGAGAAATTGTAATAATTTTGGTTAGGGAAAAAGCATAACTATAAAATAGGGAATAGCTGGTGTTTATGACTTTGACTTTATTCCAGGTATATGGAGTGTATGCACGACAATAAAGGAAGCAACAGTGAATGCAGGGTAGCAGCCCGTGACTACCTTGGCTGTCGTATGCAGAAGGGGCTCATGGCAAAAGAGGAGTGGAGCAAACTAGGCTATGCAGACCTGAAAGACTCTTCTCCAACTGCCACTCTGTGACCTCAGCAGCTTTGAACTGACTGGGCTCCTGGCGTGAGAAATTAGGCTAGTTTCCTTTCAACCCTTTTGAGTCTGCTGGGACATTTGTGTCTCACCAGATATTTTAAAAATTACGAGGGCTATCCGGGTGCTCCTAACCACCGGGCCAAACTTTAAGTTAGTATAGCTCTTAGGTAATTGTTGATGATTGACTTTTGTAAAGACCACGGTGTTTGCTAAATATTTTTCTCTTCACACAAAAAATTGTATTTGGTTTGCATGTACAGAATTGTTGCATTACAATTTTTAAAAAGTAACTGAGAGAACATCTGCTCTGAGATACGAAAAAACAAAAAATTTATACCAAACTGAAATATTTTACTACCAAAACTACATATAAATTTATCTAAAGAACATGTCAACAGCATGGCAAAGATTCTCCTATCTTAAGGTGTTATGGAGAGAAATAATTCTTCAAAACATGGAAATGGATATGAACAAAAATTGAAAGTCGTATCAAAGAGACATTGAAATTTTTTTTTGCCTCATGATTTTGTACAGAATGTTTGCTACCAGAGCAAATGTGCTCTCAGTTACTTGCTTTAAAATGGTACTGTAACAATTCTGTGCATGCTAAACCAAATACAATTTTTGTGTGAAGATATTTAGTATACACTGTGGTCTTTACGGAAATCAAAAGTTCGGTCGTGTTTTTTTTTTTTTGGACACCCAGGATATGTTCCAGAAATGTGTTCTATTGCATCAAAACAGAGTTACAGGTTCAGCAACTATTTTTGCCCCTTTTCTGCTATCTACTGCACAATGTCAGAGAGCAATAGTGTTCAGTTTACCTGCCACTACTGATGTCATTTCTTTTAGTTTTTATAGTATTTTTTCAGATTTTCTTAAAGAGTAAAATTATTGTCATAATACTATAGACAAAATATACATTCAGGATTGTTTTAACCCTATTGTTTGTAACTGTCTACTGGGACATGATCATCCCAGTACACATGAATTAACAGGTCTGATGGAACACTAGTGTGTGAATGGCTATAAAATGCCATAATTATTAAATTATATCAAAATTTTTTTTGCATAATCTGTTTCCATATGGGAAATAGAGCTGATGCATGTATTTTTACCTGTCTAAATCAATTTTGTGCAAGCCAACTCAGAAGGGTTTACTAAACAGTCAGATGGAATTAGTAATGTTGAAAATATGTTTTTTTTTCTTTGAGCTAAGAATAAATGTGTGTGATATTCCAAATATTTTGTCATAAAATGCATTTTAAAAAAAATTAAGAATTTGCAATTTAATAAAAAATCTTGCATGTTAAATTTATACTTTCATATGGCCAGTGTAGCTGCTTCATGCAAGTATTTACCACCACTAAAGCTAGTTTCAACTGAATTAGTTTTTTATTTAATTAGTGCTTACATCTTTGGCCTTAGAATATTGAAATAATAGCATCTTTGAGTTCAAATTTTGAAAACTAGTGAGTAAAACATTTTATCTATGGTGAATATTATTTTGGAGTAGTTCTACGATCTTATAGTACTTTGGAAGAAGTATTAAAAAATGTAGAAATGCTAAAAAATCTATACTTTTGAACCATTTGTTATGGAGACTTTGAATTCCTGGCTGCCAATTTTTGAGGGAAAAAATAGAGAGTTGGCTGCTCCCAAAGAATGTTGAGTAGCATACCTTTAGCAAATCTCTGTCTTCCATGCAGAGAGTAATTATGGCATCTGAAAGACTGGTGAAGTGGCTGTCTGAAGTGGAGGATACAATATCAAAAGACAGTCACCAAGGGAATGACTCCAGTGTTGTTCGGACTCCACGTGTGCTGCTGGGCTGCTCAGGTAGCGTGGCTACCATCAAGGTTCCCTTGATAGCATCAGCCCTGCAGAAGTGTGGCATGCGGGTAGTTGTGGTCCCCACTGTACCTGCTCTTCACTTCCTGCTGGCAGCTGCCTCACAACACGAGCCTTGTCACAAAGCATCTGAACCTCAATCTGAACTAGATAAAATATTAGAAAATAATATTCAAGAGCAGGTTGCACCTAGTAGTCAAGACATGCAATGTAAAAACGATCTTTGCAGTGGTTCTACTGAACAATGTGTGATGAAAAGCAGAGACGGAAAAGAATCAGCATCCTTACCTGAGACTGCCGCAAGTTTTGAAAGCACTAATTTTTCAATAAGATGCTACAAATGCTCCCAGTTATTTCACTCTCAAAAATTTATTGCAAAGATCGAGACTCCTCACATTTCTCAAAGTTTTAGTCCCACAAGCATTGATGATAAGACACAAAGAGTGGACTCGTTAAGTGAAAGTTGGGAAAATGTTTCTAGAAACAAAGCTTTACACACTTGTGGATGGTGTGAAGCGCAGCAATTACACCCAGAGTTGACCCTAGCTGGGGATGAGATGGAGTGGGGAGCTTGGAGGGGTCGTGGGGACCCTGTGCTGCACATTCAGCTGCGACGTTGGGCTGACTTGATGGTCATCGCACCGCTTAGCGCCAACACCCTCGCCAAACTGGTGGGTACGAGCCACGGTAAAGGAAACTAGGTAGAGTCATTTCTATGGGGGAAAATAAACCTCCTCTTGTTCGGTTAGCCAATAGAATGGCTTCATTTCGAACAAACAAACTTTGGTGTTTGAAAGCATGGCACTTGATATCAACACTACGTCGAGGGGGCTGCTCAGTTTGTTCCTGTCCCCTTACTGTATTTTAGCGTTTGCCATAATAGCCCCCTCAGGTGGATACAACTATTGTATCTATAAGAATTAGCGCTCCCAGGGGGACTATGTGAGGGCCCGAGCTAAGGGTTAGGTAGGCTTCCTTTTTGTTGAAATAACATAGGTTTTTGCTCTGTTATGGACCATCTTTTTTCGGTTCACTGCTGTCCTGTTTTTCAACACCTACTACTTTCTTCTTGAACTTTGATTTTGTTTCATAAACTTCTTTCTCATCTTACTGTTTCTATGCCCTTTCTGCGTAGATTCCACGTTCCCTAAACTCCACACTAAATGATGCCTTCCTCCTTCCTCTCTTTGGATCACCTTTGTAGCGGATAGGGAGGCTTAAACTAACTAATAATCTAATATGCCATAATAGTTGTTCGTTGAGTGTCCTCACCTGTATTGTGTAGAGGTGGTTTCACAGTTAAATCAGTTATTATTGTTGCTTGTAACCGTTGTTGTGGAAGCCTTGTGTGTTTTTTATTTAGGCGTATCTGATAGATTTTTTTCAAATTTAAGTTTTCAGCTCATCATGCTTTGCCTGCTCGTGTTGAAATAATTAGCATATGCTGTACTACACCATTGACCTGATTAGATTAGCCGTCATTGATGTTATAGTGATCCTTGTGTCACTGTGTATACATTTACAAGCAGTTTGCCCTGTTATCAGTCACATTTGATTCAGACTGCTATTTTATTAGATGGCTGGCAGCTGCACTCACTACCTATGAGAACATGTCAAAAGGCATTAAAATGCAGCAAATAAAGAGCAGCAATACGTTGTACTTTTCCTCAGGGGGATACAACTATTGTTTTTGTGGGAATTAACACTCCCAGGGAAAATGTGAGGTTCTGAGCTGAGAATTAGGTAGCCTTGTTTTTGTTGGAATAAAATATATATTTTTTGAGCACCATCTTTTTTTTGTTCACTGCTGTCCTGTTTTTCCGTTCTTATTACTTTCTTCAAGTTGATTCTTATTTCATGAACTTGTTCCTCAACTTGCCGTTTCTATGCACCTTGTACACAGATACCGCGTTCCCTTCATACTAAATGATGTATTCTTTCTTCCTCTCATTTCCTTTGTTGCGATTAGGGAGGCTTAACACATCCCCCGCGTATTGGGCCACATGTGTACCAACAGTTAAATTGCCCATTTACGTGCCGCTGTAAATGCACGACATTTTACCTGTTTCGCGACATTTTTAAAAATAATTATCAGACGAGGCGAAATGTTATCGTGCAATTGTGTTTTTCATATTCATTAGGAAGAATAAAAAAATTTATTCAAGCTGGAAAATCGATTTCCCTATTCTGCTACCTACATACAACCTAACCAAACTAACCTTTAACAGCCGCAGAAACGCAGTGAACATGTTAAACTAACATCTAATCTAGTCACGTAGTGCGAGGCGCCGCTCTGGTAGAGTAGTGCGGTGACTTTTCAAAAAAAAAAATGCAACATGTGAGGTTGGTTGGTGTGTTGTGCTCTAATACCCCACAAGGGGATACAACTACGTATTGTATTCATGAGAATTATTATTATCAGGAGGGAAATGTTAGGTTCTGATTCTGAAATGAAAATTAGGTAGGTCTTCCTATTTCTAGAATAAAACAAGTTTTTGGTTTTGTTATGGACCATCTTTTCTCAGTTCACTGCTGTTCTGTTTTTGAGCACCTACTACTTTCGATTTTTATCTAGTTCCTTAAATTTGCTGTGTCTATGCGCGTGGGATCTTGTGTATGAACACACTTTGTGTATAGATTCCCCATTAATTCCATACTAAATTATTTCGATACAACTAATGTATCTATGGGAATCAGCACTTCCAGGGGGAAAATGTGAGGGCCCATGCTGAGAGTTTTGTAGGCCTTCTTTTTGTTGGAATGATTTTTTTAATGTTAGTTAAGGACCACCTTTTTTCGGTTCACTGCTATCCTGTTTTTCAGTACCTACTACTTTCTTTTTCAACTTTTATCTTGTTTCATGAACTTCTTTCTCAACTTACTGTTTCTATGCTCCTTTTGCATAGATTCTGCATTCCCTTATCTCCATACTAAATGGTGCCTTTCTCCTTCCTCTCTTCGATACGTTTTTTTTTGTAGCGGTTAGGAAGGCTTTAACAAACAAATAATCTAATCTATAAATTTGTTAGCTGTCCTCTTCCGTCTCTCTGTGACGCTCATAAGGATGCTTAATGACCGTATTTGTGATCGGAGTGTCACCAGTGCACAAGTAAAAGCAAATTAGTTTTAAATTAGTTTGACCAGTAACCTGGCGACCACTTAGTGTAAGGCCAAAGATTATGGAAATTGAGTTATGGTTTTCCGAATTGTGGTTTTCTTGAAAACCTTCAAAGAGGTCATTGACGATATTTCAGAATAAAATTCCGGCGAAAAAAGATAACATGGATAGAAGCACCAAGACTTAGACAGCAAGAAAGACGCCGAAGACTATCGGACGAACAACGCGAAATGGCAAGACGAAGAAGCAATGCTGCTCGTCAACGAGAAGCTAGAGCTAACTTGACCCTTGAACGGCGTTTGGCAATTCTACGGAATCGTTTGACGGGCAGCCGCGTTTGTCCGTTCGTCCGTTTGTCCGTCTTTCACACCCACCAGCAGAAAGTGTGTGATGAGTGTATCTGTAATAGAAGCTTCATCCACTCCACAATAACTTTCGGTGCATCAAGGGGAGCTACTACCCTGTACTTCACTTAATTTCCCGAATTTTTCAAATTTCACTGTTCACGTTTCTATGGCATCTAGAAAAGCAAAAATGAATACAGATATGTAAAATTGAACTCTGAACACATTTGCTTCAATGAAAATTTTCGATTTTCGCAATAGAAAATCGCGATTGTTGGACATGTGTAACAATAACTTTTTTCTAGTTCGAAATTCAAAAAAGTTCTTCGTTACGAGGTTTCTACAGTCCTTCCGCGTCGAATGAGACCACAATCGCGCTTCTACATAAAAAATTGTAGAGTGGGAAAAATTTTGCGCAAGTATATATATTTTAAAAATTATTTTTTCTGATGTTCGCACAATAACTTCTTTTATATTACGAAAATCAAAAATGTTTATAGAAGAAAATGTGTTCAGAATTCAATTTTAGGTATCTTTATTCATTTTCGGTCCTCCAGATGCAATAAAAACGTGAACAGTGAAATTTAAAAAATTCGGTAAATTAGGTAAAGTACTGAGTAGTAGCTCCCCTTAATCCATCAGATTCGGAGTCGGAATGAATATCACGTGTACTGTTAGGAAATAGAAAGTGTCGACATGTGATCTGTCGAACATTGTTGTACATTTTTGACGGGCCGTGGCACTCGACCTCACAACTCGAGAGAAATTTTAATTTTTTATTTCTTCCGGTTATCTCATTTCGCCTTCTTTCTTATTTAAAAATAAGGGGGGTGTTCTAGTAGTAATAATAGTAATAGTAATAATGCGTGTACAGGCGTGCGGTCTGTGCGACAACCTACTGACTTGCGTGGCCCGGGCCTGGGACCCTCAGAAGCCCCTGCTCTTTTGCCCCGCGATGAATACCTTCATGTACGACCACCCCTTCACGGCGCAACACGTACGCAAGCTTAAGGTAGGAACTTTATTGTTGCGCTATATACGAGGTTGGAGAGGTTCATTTTGATGCGTTTAATTTACTGATGTTAGTTGATAACGTTTTGATTTGTGTCAGCTTAATTGGAAGTTTCTTTTCTCTTGTGAGAAATTCCAATCTGAGATTTGAGTTTTGCCCTTGTTAAACTGTTTTTCATGGCTGACCGCTCACAGGGGGAAAATGTGAGGTCCTGAGGTGAGAGTGTGGTAGGCCTTCTTTTTGTTGAAATAAAATGTTTTTTGTTTTGTTAAGAACCATTTATTTTCGGTTTACTGCTGTCTTATATTTCAACACCTCTGACTTTCTTCTTCAACTTTCATCGTGTTTCATAAATTTCCTTCTTATCTTACTATTTCTATTCACACGGGATCTCTTGCGGGAACACCCTTTGTGTATGGATTCCACATTTCCTCAACTCCGTACTAAATGGTGCCTTCATCCTTCCTCTCTTTGAACATCTCTGTTGTGGTAAAGGGAGGCTAAAACTAATTTATAATCAATTTCATGGCTGGCAGTGACTTAAATGTAGAGCTGAATATCTCGTCATTTTAAATGAATCTGCATCCAAATATTGCACACATAATTTCAATGTGCAAAATTAGCATTAGCGTACTAACACAGTTCATGCAAATATTTTTATTCTTAAGTTCTGTTATAAACCGTGGGTACCATGCAATGTGTATTGATTTTCACCTGCCCTACCTAAGCTTGAATATTCTTTCAACATCGCATCGTAACTCAGATGTGCGGGCTCGTCTCGAACATTTGCAAGAATTTAGGCTCGGGGCAGCGATGAGGCGCTGTCGAGTAATCTCCTTTCTTTATTTATCACTTGCTCATATCTATGGGAATTAGCGCTCCCAGTGGGAATGTGAGAAATTCCGAGTTAAACGTTAGGTTAACATTTGTTTCGTTAAAATAGAATAGGTTTTTGTTTTGTTGCGGACTATCTTTTTCCGGTTCCCTGCTGTCCTGTTTTTCAGCACCTACCACTTTCTTTTTTTACCTTATCTTGTCTTGTAAAACTTGTTTTATAAACTTACTTTCTCGACTTCCTGTTTTTATGTATCTTGTTCAGAGATTTTGAGTTCGCTAGAGTTGTTCGTACTAAATGTTGTCCTCTTTGGAACGCCTTTGTTGCGGTTAAGGAAGCTCGAATATCTAATCAATCACCATTTCAATTTTTACCCAAGACCCTGTAGGGGTGTATTTAGACACTGTATTTAGTTTAAGCCTCTCAAACCACAATGAAGGTGTTCCAAGGAAAGGAGGGAGGCATCATCTGGTGTGGAGTTTAAAGAAGTGTATTGCAAAGCATCGACTTCATAGCCCGACTGACCCCTCAGGGGATACAACAATTGTATCTACGGGAATTGGCACTCCCAGAGGGAAGATGTGAAGTCCTGAGCTGAGAGTTAGGTAGGCGTTCTTTTTGTTAAAATAAAATGTTTTTTGTTTTGTTAAGAACCATCTTTTTTCGGTTCACTGCTGTCCTGTTTTTCAGCACCTCTGACTTTTCTTCTTCAACTTTTATCTTGTTTCATAACTTTCCTTCTTATCTTACTATTTCTATGCGTACGGGATCCCTTACGGGAATACCCTTTGTGCATGGATTCCACGTTTCCTTAACTCCACACTTAACACGTTCACTGCGTTCGCGGCTGTTGCTGTTGGTTTGGTTAGGTGGCAATTAGCAGAATAGGGAAATCGGTTTTCCAGCTTGAATAAACTTTAATTCTTCCTCATGAATATGAAAAATACAATAGCACGATAACATTTCACTTCGTATGACAACAATTATTTTAAAAAAAGTTATGGAACAGATAAAATGTCATTCATTTATACCGGCACGTAAATGGGCAATTTACCTGTTGGTACACATGTGGCCCAATATGCAGTGAACGTGTTAATGGTGCCTTCATCCTTCCTCTCTTTGAACATCTTTGTTGTGGGAAAGGGAGGCTAAAATTAATTTATAATCAATCAATTAGTTCGACTGAGGCTAGATATTAGAAATGTGGGTGCAGCCAGTGATCCCACGGGATGTGTGATCAACGTTGCTAAAAAGAGCACTGAATTTTCCCGTATGCCGGCAAACGGCCGCGGCTTCGAAAATTTCTTGTTATTGCAGAGGTCCAAAGTAGCTTGCAATATTTCCGGGATGTCTGAACGTGTACGATGTTGAGATGTTAATTGTAAATTGTCCTTTCCAGAAGTGTGCAAAGATTTTTTATGGGATTCTAGAAGCACTTGTTGTACAGTTATCATGTCTAACTTACATGTTACAGACGCTTAATTCTGGTTGAATTAACCTGTGTCAATGTAAGAATACAATAGAAATACTATTTCACACTGTATATCGCCTGGGTAAAGTAAAATTGGATATGATGGTAAATTTTTCTATTCGAGTCTCAATTGCCCGATAGGGGACTCGTGCTTCCAGTATTGCTCATAGTTGAAGATACATTAGGATGTATTTTTCAAAATCTGTGGTGCAATTTCTTCCTAATGGTAGGGATGCTCGCGCTTTGTTTAGATGTATTGTGTAAATGCACATTAATTCGTTATTTTAAAATTTTTACATTTGTGGCGAACTGTGACCCACCCCTCATACTCATATCCCGTACTTCGGTCGGTTTTCACTTATCTATCTAAATGCCAAACAAATCCACTTTCTGACGTCACATCACTTCGGCCTTTCTCATTTATCTAATCATGAATTATCATGAACTATCGTGCCTTGCATTCGAAAAGTTTCCTTGAACTCGTGTCCGTTTTTTTACCTCAAGTCATCCCTTGCCGAACCGATCCTGCTTCTCAAACGTCTCGCTTCTTCATTCAGGCGTTGAAAGAGTATATGTCATATTTCCTTAGTATCTTACGCCGATTTTGTTGCTTTTTGTGGAAATTGACTTCTCTTGTTCAACCAGTTGAGCCTTTTCCGAGTCTCATAGATTGACTACCTATAATCAACATTCATGTTTACCGAGAACTAACGTATTTTCCTAAATATTTATTTTATAATTCTTTTCGCTCAATGTACAATAACTGTGAAGAACTGTATAGTTTCAAACCACTGTCCGCTCTTTCAAATACGCATCCCCTATCTTGAGTATCTAACTCAAGTTCGTGTTCTGGTCGTTATGGAAACTACATACAATGAGTGGTGATTTACTTGCGCAGGAGCTCGGGTACACCGAAGTGCCAGCGGTCAGCAAACGCCTGATGTGCGGTGACGTTGGTAGCGGAGCCATGGCTGAGGTGGGCGATATCGTGTCTGCCGTACAGAGCGCTCTGGTCAGTCGTGGGTTCGACGCGGGCTTCAACGGTTCATAAACAATCCGAGACCCCATCAATATTTGCTTCTTTAATATACCTTGGAACATAGACCTTTCTTGACCTATTGGGCCAATCTTAAATGTTGTACGAAATGAGATGTCCTACTGACGGGTTTTGAATTAGAGCAACCGAATTCCTGGAACAAGTTATGCAATTGAATTGTAGTTGACGAATTTCACTTGTGACATTGTATTTCAGCTAGTTTAGACTGTGCTGTCTACTCGTCATGTTATGTCCTGTTTGTTGACTTGGGAGGGGGAAATATTGCGGTTTGCCCCTTTTCTGAGTGACCTGAGTTTAGGAAAAGCATTTATGACGGAAATAGTTTGTGGGAATGATTATAATTATGTAACTGATTACCAAGTGTGCATTTGTATTTCCATGCGCATTATCTACCACTGGAAGTTGGTACGGTACCGCTGATGAGATATTTCTCAGCTTTTTTCATGCAAAACGTTTTCTAGAGCAGTAGTTTATACATGCTTCGTTTGATTTTGTCATGTCGATAACTTTCATGTGTAAATAAACAATTAATAAATTTTGTTAACATTGATAACCCGTGATAGGTACAATAAACCTTTTACTGTAGTGCTCAATAACTGCAACTTGGATCACAATTTTCTATCAAAAGTACGTCTTTGGATGATAAAGTATGGATGTGCGTATTTATTTTCATTAGCAGCACAGAATGAAAATTGAAAACTACGCCCTGTTAATATGTTGTAAAATGTTAATTTTTAGCAATTTCAAGTTGCGCAAGGCGTGAAATAATTCCGAATCATAATTTCTTTAACATTCGCCCGCCTAAAGTTGATTTTGTCGACGCCGTGCGATCCGATAAATACCGTCGCGCGACGAAACTTTGCAACGGATGTTTATGCGAGTAAAACCCAATATTTCACGATATCAATGAAGGAAAAAAACTCAGGTAAAGTAAGTCACTCGGTTTATTATTTATTGGTATTTGCAGTAACATTGAAATTTTTTCAGTGTGGGTTGCCTTGGCTTCCACGAGTGGAATGAAATGACACCTTCGCCCTGCCTGTCCTGACTTTACTAAAGGGAAAGCTGTATCCAGGATACTAGAACTGTAAAAATAAAAGCATACCATTCCAGTAAAACCTAGTAAACTTAAAGAATAAATAATCAAGTACAACATTATCATGATTATATAACATTTTTTAAACCTTCCACATTCTGACTTAACAAAAGTATTCGTTGAATTCATGGTTTTAACTAAACTCTTTTCTTGCAGCGATGAAACTATAATCTACCCACTATTTCATTGGTAAAATATGACAAGTTATCTGGAATAGCCTCCAATTGAGCTGACAAACAGCATACTTGGCAAAAAAAATTACGAGTAACTTTTAGCCATTACAAACTTTGCTAAATGAGCGTGGGAAATTTGCGGCCTTTCAAAGTTTAAAGATTATTTCAAGTCTTCACGGATAGCAGTTGCTTGTAAGCTAGATCTTGCGGCAACCAATGTATAAAAACGTCAGAAGAATATGGGAGGTATAACATCAAAATAGTCGATTTCACAAGAAATGGCACGTACTAGAATCTATAGTTCCAGTGACAAGAAAGAAAGCTTATTTATATAATTGGTATCTCGTTAAAAGGCTAAAAAAAATACATCCTGTAAATTAACCAATATGTTAATAAGATATTCAAGTCGTACCTCACCGAAGTCAGAAATTCAGCTTTACAATCGAAGTGTGCCCTAAAGTTTTAATGAAAAGAATGGAAGTTATCACCATAAAGAACTAAGTTACATAAAAAATACAAACGAGTCCTAGGTTCAAGAGATGTCGCCTAGTAATATAACGGACAAATATGTGTGAAACAGGAGTGAGATTGATCGTTATAATGGACAAAAATGGCCATAGGTGGACGACACTTCACGCATCTCTGTTCTTGCTGACGTTCAGAAAAGCGTTTTAAGAAGAGCGTATACTTCTGCTAACCTCATTATATAGAGAAACGGAAGGACAACCTTCCTTATTGCACCCGCACACCTCCCAGCTAATATGCGTCCAATGTCCAGCATTGAGGATACAAACCCAAATCATCACTTTGTGACGAAATGTTTCTCTTACAATTTCATGACCCTCCAAAAATTGAACAAACATAACGAAATACCTGATTGAGACCAAAATTCGAAATGTATATCGTGACAGAAATAAAAACCACAAATCAAGATACCACGAGCTGCAATGAGTAGAAAATTCGCCGGGCAATCAACACAATATAGGAATTCGTCTCACGGCGACCTGGGCATACACGTCTCCTAAAACGGCTACTTCTGCAACGGTCCATTAATCTCATCGTTAAAATTGGGAAACAGAGCATTTCATCAGTTGTTCACTTACACGAAGCCCACATCAAGTTTTCATCCAAAAAATTGAAATAGTTACGATCCTGAGCGAATGGATTACTTGAAGCTAGCAACGTTCAGTAATTGGAAAGATTAGAAGTTAGCTTCTCTTAGCATGCACCAAGAGAAATGCACGAAAGCTCCTCTCCGGAATTAATATTAGGGTCCCAGAATTAATGCAAGTGACTCGCTCAGAAATTTATGGAAAAGCAGCCAGGCACCTCAACTTTCATTTTAGGATTACTGCACTACCGGCGTATTAAATACAGCAATTTGATTCAATCTATTATATACATCAAAAGCTAAGGCGAATTGAAATATATCAACATACACTATGTACAACAGTGAAATGCGGCGGAATTAGCGCTCAAGCAATCGCAGTTCATTAGGTACTTATTGAACGGTGTAGAGAAATATTCACAGCTGACCGACGCTAACAGGCATTTATTCCTACTTCCTTTTAGTTAACGTGGACTTGATGAGCTTTTTCCTTCCTGTAAGTCTGACGACAATGCTCACATCGCTCGCCTCAATCAAAAAACAAGAAGCGTCTAATTGTAGAAGTTGTCAGAGGCACAACGGAGCAGCATTAGGGCAACAGAACTCGAGCAGCTACGCACCTCAACATCACATCACGAAAGAAATTTTTTTTCTTGCTCTTGACTCCTACATTTGTTTCTAATTCAGCGCAATCGGTAGATAATGAGCAGAATGTGCATGAAAAATCTATTTATGTTACCCGCAGATTTTTCGATTAGATTTTTGTTTAGTTTAAGCCTCCCTATCCGCAACAAAGGTAGTCCAAAGAGAGGAAGGAAGAAGGCACCATTTAGTATAGAGTAAAGGGAACGCGGAATCTATGCAGAAAGGGCATAGAAACAGTAAGATGAGAAACAAGTTCATGAAACAAGATCAAAGTTGAAGAAGAAAGTAGTAGGAGCTGAAAAACAGGACAGCAGAGAACCGAAAAAGATGGTCCGTAACAAAACAAAAACCTATTCTATTTTAACAAAAAGAAAGCCTACCTAACCTTTAGCTCGGGCCCTCACATAGTCCCTCTGGGAGCGCTAATTCCCAAAGATACAACAGTTGTATCCTCCTGAGGGGTATGTTTCCCGCAATTAAATCCTGAAGTTGCCCCTCACGAATTCATTTTACCAACATCACAAACGCCATTACGCCCGGTGCACATTATGGAGCACTACAACATTTTCACAACACTTAGAGCACATCAGCTCACAACTGCGGTACAGTTTTTAAGTCTCCAGCTAAATGCAACCTCGCACTTACAGGTAAAAATTCTCTCAATTTTAACATTAACTCATTTACCTAATATCGAGAGTTTGAAAAAAATTTATTGTCCAATATTGATAAAAAAATTCTCGTTACCTAGTACTTGACATGTTGTAAAATTCATCGCGTTGCGTGTCGTACAACGTATATTAAGATGCAGCAAAACATTTCCTTAAACTACCCACCTCGCGTAAAACTCGCCAAATTGCTAAAAAAGCGATTAATCATAACGTGAGATTAAACCGAAATGCGTGGCATTGACAGAACGACTTGAAGCAAAATAAAAAATGGCGCATTGGAAGCTACATCAACGTATTACAACGGGAATCATACTTAAACAACTTCTGTGGAAATTTTCACTTTACACTCCTGCATGTCTCAGACGAAGCTCGGTTATTTCAGCAAAATAAAAATCAGTCGAAAGCATGAAGTCTAGTGGACAAAGCTTCTTTATGGTGCTATTTCAGTTTAAACTCGCGTAGAAAAAAAAATTATTGCAAACATAACTCACGACGGTTCAGTGACCGGCAACCGTGTAACAGCTCGCCCCGTAGCTGAAGCACCAAATTTCTAGTTAGCGTATATTATTATTTTTATTTTTGGGGTTTCCCGCCGTTTTCGATACTCTGACCTAATCACAGCGTAATTTGATAGCGTTGCTATATTTAGGTCTTATATCAGTTAGCGTATATCAGATGCCCATTCAACTCACTTCCGTCGAATTCCTTTGGGCATCCTAAGCACTATTTTTCTGATTGGAAACAGCTGTTTAACACAGTAAAATACACACGATTACTTTCAACACAGCAAGGAAGCCACCTACTAGCCACTCATCTTACCATCCAATAAACATAAGCAAATATTAGCCCCGTTTCATAATACATTGTTGCGCCTGTTCTCTACAATTGATACATCAAAATGAAATGAACCGAGAAAATTCGAAAAAAATTCAAGATAACACAGCTACATCGTTACTAAGATGTTGTGACGAGCTGGAAAGGTTCAAAATGATGTAGGTAACGGTGCTTCTAAGCATCAAGAAGTAAAATTAAGGAATGGAAGCAGTTCAGCAACATTTGATTAGCATAAGGACTTACAGTCGTGAGTCTACTAATCAAAAATAGCGTTATAGAATAAATAAAGCGTCGCTCGCAAAACTACAGTTAGAACGTGGACGGGGTTGAGGTGCGGGAGATCATGCATCAGAAGGGGAGACCCTCACAAGGCCAAGATCGCGCGTTAACTGGCCATTGGTGGGCCTATTTCAGTTCTTTAGGTCCTACATCATTCGAAGCAGCTTATAAATATCAGCAAAATTCGTCGGCCTCAAATAAATATTAAGAGCACGTTAAGATGAACTTTGCTGGGCACCGTAAAAACTTTTTGCTATACTGTTCCTCAAGCACCGAAGATGTACCCTATCTCCACTTAATAGTAATTTCTATTATTTTCAATAACTTATCCTCAGAAAGGAGCATCGCACTGCACCAGACATTTCCTCAAGCCAAGACATGGAGATACTCCCACAGGACCTGGTTGAACTTTCAATTTAAATCTTGTCGCAAGCCTTTAATTTACGTCGAATTAAAAAACGAGCGTAATTACACAATGAAAAACGACAAAGGGTTGCAGTAAAATATCCTACTTTTAATTAAGCTTTCTTTCTTGAAGATCTGTGAAATTTCAATGCAATCTAGTTGAACTAGTTGAAATCATCAACACCGTTTCATTCCCTCATTACACCAAGTTCGATTTAGAAAGGGCACAAAAGGCGACAAATCAAATACCAATACAACGAGGAAGCGCAGTAATGAGAAGAACGGTTGTATTGCGTGGAGAGAACAAGTTTGCCTGCCTAGAGAAACAAGAACGCAGTCTTGGATACCCAAAAAAATCCCCGGCCATAGCGTAATAAAGGAACTGTGAACAGGTTTAAAAAAATCTGATTAGCTGCAATTCACAACACTGCGAAATATTTCATCAGGAATTTAAAATTTTTACTATTCCCGGCGCAAAGAAAAAGACGTACAAATCTGAAAGAAAGTCCTCAATGCAAATTTTTTTCACATTGACTTCAACTTTTATAATCACCTCCGTAAAATACATGAAGAAAACAAGAATTTCGAAAGATTTTTTGTCTTCTTTTTTGCCGCCGAGTTCTCATGAGTCTTGATAAATCCTATAAATAATTGCATTTGTACAACTTGCTGCTGAAGACGATGAGCTCAACCGCCGCTGTTCGTGATACTCACTTTAGACACTTCAGCTGAGGTCGGTGAAATATGAAAGCCGCCATGTTGATGTATCGTATTTGAACTACCACGTAGAAAACAAAGCAAAGGAGGTTTCATTCAATGCACCAATGGGTCTATGATTTCTGAGACAAGATCGAACAGTAGCGCGTAGTAAGAGACTCGGGTCTCCTCTGTTGCAACATCAAAACACATTCTTGACGCTAGCTGAGACGTCTCCTGCATATCTGGACATCAACTCGAGGCTTCCCGTATTCTATGACACTTGGAAAATCTATTATGTGAGAAAAACAACTTAAAATCACTATTTTCTACAGAAAGGTTCAACATACCGAGTCCACACACACATAATCTTCACAACATCGCGCAACAAACGAGAAGCAACACCAATTCGGAGCAACGCACATCCATCACAACCTCACAAGCGCATGGACTTTTCTCAGATGGGTTGAGGCTCAAGTGGTGGCCTGCCTCACTATCAGACTTGCAACGCTAATACCTTTAAAATTACTTCATTAGCATACGTATATGCTGAATGCTGGGCACAGGCTCCACAAATAAAATTTTTTTTTCCACCACGAAAAAAGCGTCTTACGAAATGTTACATGCTCGTCCGACTCAAAAAGTTATGTCCTTTCGCAAATGTGTTCGATAAATTCTCTCTAAAATTCCGTGTTCACAGATCAATTATAATAGTAGTAGAACAGCATCATTTGCTAGCACAGCAAGCGTCACACTTGCCTCGCGCCGAATTATCAATGCCAATTCGAGCCAAAAAGCAAAAAAGAACTTTTATTTTAGGACATACCATTAAAGCTGATCGATTAAGAATGAATTAATTCTCCAATTGAAGCAATGAAAAATGCTGTAGTAAATTTCAACGTTAGGAGATTAAAATAAGGAAGTGAACAGCAGCGATTGTGAGTTTATCTACAAAAATATGACATTTGAGATAATAATAAATGGTAGGCCTGTTTTTCCTTGATAGTTTTGGGGTGCGCCACAGACGGATAGTTGAGAGGCAAGATATTTACTTTCAATTTCTTCATATCAAATCTGTAGACGGCTGCCATTACCCGTCTACAACATTATTGTCTATCTTGATCAGAATTATTGCAGCATCATGCTTGGCACCTACAGCGGGAGCAGTCGTTCAGTGAGCTCTGCGAAGTTGTCAACAGATGATCCATGTGACTGAACGATGAGGACGAGATGAACTTCTCCTTGAAGGAATGCACTTGAAATCAGTGACGGATCCCAACAAAGTTACTTCCATTATCGAGTTGGTTCCTAGAACCAGGTATTCCGACACAAAAATCTACTAGGCAGAAAGCAGTCGAGTTGATCAGAACTAAAAACTCGTGCGACACATTTGCTTTGCAATTAGGAAATTTGAATGCATCAAGCGGTCTTTTAGCACAGAAGCACAGATTTAAACAAACTTTCTACTACAATTAGGTCTTCGCTTGGTTTCTTTTCTGCCTCTCAACTCAAGAGACAAATGCATTCTTAGTCCCTGTACAGATCAGTATTCCATAAAAAAATTAGCATCTCTACATAAAATTTCGTGTGGGGGTTCAAGAAATTCAAAAACAAAAAATTCCAAAATTTATACAATGTCTTTGGGCTTAGGTGATTGTATTGTAGATTACTAGCATTCAGAAAACATACTGCAGTCGCAAGAAAAAAAAAACGGAGCGATCAATACAAATTGCACGTGGAGCACCGACCATTTTGGGAGTACTTTTGTCCGTCACCAAGTTTCTGATCGCTTAAAATAATTTCCAGCTCAGAACAACGCTAGCAACTGTATTGTTTAATGTTTTCTATTTGATGGGCACAAATACAGAAAGTAAATGCGCTTCACACGTACAGGGCAGATGTGAGGGGAGGAGTTATGACCTTCTATCAGAAATCTGCCCAACATTCTAAAACGAAATTGCACTAAAAAATTTGCGCCAATAAGTAGCTCGCTATATATATAAAAGAGACGCAGAGCACATGAAGAAATATCACAACGCGCAGAAAGTCACATTTTGAAGGGAATCACAGAAAGGCATATCCGCTTCACTGTACTTCCAGTGGAAAATTCGTTTAAAATTCTAAGAAACAATAATTATTCGTAGATCTATAATAGTACCATATTCTTTCTTCAACAACTCTCGTGTTATTTTGCTTCAAGCATCAAATGTTACCAATACAAATTACGGTGGTTTAAACCTCAAGTCCATGCTCCATTTCGAAAGCACTACAACATAACCTGGTCGCATTCAAAGGAAAACCAGAGGCATAATTCCATCTTAGACGTTCATTACAAAAGCAACAGGGTGGTACACGCGAAAGGGGCCGACCAATGCTAGCCCTTGCACGCATCCATGATACGTCAAGCCAACAGTCTCGTTAGAATGAGTGAAAGGAAGGTTACTTCCGGAGCATAAAACAGCAATGTATAGTGTGAACATGCTTTCTAAATGTATCAGTTCCCTCACTTAATAACCGATTAAATCAAACAAAAGCGGAGAAGCAAAAAGGCCATCACTGGACACACGTGAAATACGTAACCAGTACGTAGTGCCCACAATTATTCGGTGGTGAACTTGTCACCACGCGTGAGGAGTGTTGACTTTTAAAATATATATCTTTCTTAAGCCAATTGCTGTTAACAACTTAGATCAATTGTGAAACTTTACTTTTTTTCCCAACTACCATAAAAATAACTCCTGATCATCCAAATCGAATGGAAGCAATTAAAACGTGTATCAGAACACTGCATGTTGCGAACACGAACAAAAAATTCATCTCCAATGTGTTACGAAATGCTGGGACTTTGAATTACATAATACTAAAATTTAAAATGGAAGGAACATGAAGAGCACTCGTCTATACCTCCCCAGTGAACATAACGCGGCCACCTGCAAAGCAAACTTCTGTTAAATAGACCTATTAGACAAACTCAAATCAGTGAAGCAGCGAGGAAGAACGCCCGCAGAAGTTCTCCCAGTGCAGTACATATATCTGGCGGGGATAGTTCACCTACCCAAGCTGCAGGACAGTTTTCCTGTGCAGTACGCATAGTATATCTGGCAAGGATAGTTCACCTACCCAAGGAAGTGGAGAATATCAGCTTGGAGAGACAACAACAAACCTACCCGGAAGAGCGCAACCAAGTTTACTTGTAGACTGTCACTCCCTTCATTTCTGGGGTGGACTGCCACTCGCTTTACTTGTGGAGGCCGTCAGTGTACGGTGGATTGTCGCTTCCACCTTAGCTGGGGAGGGCTGCAGGAGGAAGGAGGGGAGAGAGGGGCAGAGTGGAGGGTCAGTACTGCCACAGCGCGGGAGGGAAGTTGTTTACTTCGCTCTGGTCCTCAACTTTGACGCCGTCAGCGCACCACGACAGCCGCAGTTTCATCCGTAATGTGACCTGACGGCGAGCGTGGCCAGCAGTTAGTATTGTGCGTGCAGTGCATCAAATCGTAGTAAAGAAAGGTAAGGAAAATTGCTATCAGTTACGTGCAGTGCACCAAACGTTACCGCAGCCGTAGCACATAAGCTGGTCTTGAACACGTTGACTGTCATGGGTTAAACTGAAGTTTAGTTTTCAAGTCAAATTTACACCAAAGTTAAACGTTGTTAGCAATTTTATAAATACCATACTTTCATAAATGGGTGCATCAAATACTATTAATTTTAAAAGATTGTTGAAATTTTTCAAAAGACCCATCGATGGATCGTTTTGCAGCAGGAAGAACGTGAGCAAGAGCCACTGACACATGGGTCGTACCCCAAGCAATGTAATAACTTCGTTTTGAATGGCTTTCAACAAACTTAAGGAGAGGATTACAGTGAATAAGTGTGAAAATGCTTCTCATTCACAAAATTGGTATTTAACGAGTAGAGAAGATAAGCTACTGCATACATACACACGTATTTCAACATACCGTTTTTCTGACCAAAACCATTACATACATGTATTCTTAAGTATACTATACTGTCCAGAATAAACCACCATGATTGTTGGTAACCACAGGTAGGAAATTGACAGACTCTGTAAGAGGAAGAATGAAACTGAAGAAAGAGTGCAACGGTTACCTTGTTTGGCGTTGTTGACCCGGAAGTTTAGAAGCTAAAAGAGGAAGAACGAA